>CAEGAE010050673.1:0-19726 GCA_903067095.1 Girardinus metallicus
CTGAGCTACAGGGAGCCAGTGGAGGGACTTTAAAACTGGGGTTATGTGCTCTATCCTCCTGGTTTTAGTGAGAACGCGAGCAGTATTCTGATACCGATAAACATGATTAAAGAAACTCAGTTTTTTTTTTTTGGTAACTGTATGGCTGTGACTGCATTGCCCCGCAGTCATTCATCACAAACTCAAATACATTTATTATAAAAACATTCCCATTTGAAATAGGTTTCTTCAGAACACTACCTACTTAAAAAAAGTGTGATTTGTATCAATAACCTCCACACAGCAGCTGCATTTAATCATACTGTCAAATTTATTGATGCTCTCATGGAGCAAGAAGTGAATAAATGAGTCAAAATAACTTTGTTCCTTAGTACTGTCAGTTTTGATTTTCAAATAATTCAAAATTCTTTCGCTTTTCACTATAAATGATAAACAATGCAATAAACTACCCACCCACCTGTGAAACAGAACAATTTGCACTTAGTTCATTTAAATTTTTTTGATAATCTTAAATATTGAACAAACTTACTTACCAACTACATGTTTATTTAATGTATTTTCTGTTAGAAGCTATAAAGTTAGTAAATCAGATAAAACAACCAAACAACCACATCCTGGAATCTGTTCTGGTTTTATGGTTTGTGTCTTTGCCCATGCAAAGGTCACAAGGTCACAATGTCAATCTATGCCAACGCAGCCGCCTGACATGAGATATTAATATAAAGTTTTGCATTTGAAAAGCATTTTTTTTTGTGAAGCGAGATTTTTTTTTTTTTAATCAAATGTACAATTTACTCTTTTAACTCTCTTTCATTCTTAACTTTATCTCTGTCATTATACAGAGCAGCATAGTAAAGTTTTCAAATTGTTCCGTGTGCCAAACGCAGCTTAGTGGGTTTCATGGGAACGCTGCTAATTAAATGTTGTTTAATTGTTGTGTGTGTGAAGCAGAGGTGGTGAACCTGCCAGTCCACTGGTGGAGCAGTTCATCGCCAGGAAGGCTGACATTCTCTTCTGCCCGGCATGGAAGACCGCCAACCCGCCACCGCAGGACGACGAAGAGGAGGAGGACGGAGGTGTGTGTTGGTCCACTCCAATTAGAAGCTTCTTTTAAAGCGCCAGGTTTTGGAAATTCAGTTCAGTAATACTTTGTTCACTCCAAAGAGAAATGAAATTCAGATCATCTAAGTATCTTTAAGGAGTCATTGTGGTTCCTCGTGTTCTGGCCAGGAAGGATCTCCAGTAGCAGTCAGTCTAGAAATCAGTCTGAAGAGGCCTCTGACTGAACGCCGTTGCTGCATTTCCATTACAGATGTGGGCAAAACGTTGTATTTACGCTAATGTTTGCAATCGGGGTGTTTCTATTAAGTAAGAAATACAGTTAAAATCACCTGACTGAGTTTGTTCATGCGATAAGTCAGTAAAAAAACGTGACATCTGGTTGTTGATTATGTGACTCGATGTGAAAAAAGTCTTTCCATTGAAATACATTACTTTTAATGCTGCCGAAAAACCACCAAAAACGTTTAATTGGAAAAACGTGATTTGTTTTGGAAATTGCGTGTTTCTAGTAAGGACGTTTCTTTTCGCAATTGCAGTTTGTGCAGCTTTTAGGTCTGTGTGAACACAGGGAGCGTCATGACTGTCACAACATGCTAACGGCTCAATTTCAGGGCAGTAAAGATGATATTTTTACAGTTTTAAGTCCTGGATTACGTCCTTGGCTGTTTGCAAGCTCTGCTGTTCCGCCGCATTTGCTTCTCACTGCAAAAACACAAAATCTTACCAAGCAAATTTGATCTAGTTTGTAATGCAAATATCTTAATGTACTTGAAATAAGACAAACTGATTTAAAATGATCTTTTCAGCAAGATACGGAGGTTTATTTTAAAGTAAATAATTCCTTCATGTTGAAAATTCACTGATGGGATAATGTTAAAAGCCAGTGGAAATAGAACTTTTTTAAAATCAAAATTAAGGAATTATTTACTTACAACAAGGTTATATTTCTTGCTGAAAAGTTACTTATAAATTAGTTTTTTCTTATTTGAAGAGTACTAAGACATTTGCACTACAAACTAGACCAAAATTACTTGGTAAGGTTTAGTTGTTTTTTTTTAAGTACTGCTTCTTCTTTTTAAATCTGTGTCTGGTTATATGGTTAGAAAGCCAGACATGAATAAGTAACTTTATGATTGAGTTTTGTCTACAAAAAGATTCAGAACAAAACGAATAGAAAGCAAAGCTTAGTTTATGATTTAATCTAGTAATTCTGTAAATGTGTGTGTTGTCTTGCAGAGCCTTATGCCATCATGCCACCGGTGGAGTTATTCATGGAGCTGCCGTATGAGGAGAGAAGATCCATGATGTACAGGGACTTGGAGAGAGGAGACATCGTGGTGGGACGCATCAACAACATTCGGGAATATGGCTTCTTCCTCACCCTGCTGTGCATGGCAGGAGGCCTGAAGAGAGACATAGAGGACCTGGAGCTTTCTGTGAGTCGGCGCCGTAAACTTGTGGAAAAACCTGATTTGCCAGTTTCCCAGCTTTCATGTGTGCAGCCGCTCTTGAATTGTTGAGTGGCTGCCAGCAGGTATGACTGATATGTTATTCCAGACCATAAGAGGAATTGATTTGTTGCCAAAGATCCTGTTCCTGTCATGTGCAGTTTGTGAAGTCAAGCAGTTCAAAAAAGTTACATGATTGTTGTTATGTAACTGCAATGTAGCGTAACCGGACTGCAGCGCATAAATATAACATACATTATTATTCTTTGTTCACACAGACATATGCGCTCCTGTCGGTCTCACTGCAGGCTCCATGTGAACCTCTAAAATCGCAACATTAACTTAGCCTTTATAGCTTTATTTTTAATTCTAATGTTTTTACAATATTCTCTGAGAAAACAGCCTTCATCGAGGAATCATGTGAAGCGAAGCTGCTTTACAGCAACACCTTCCCACTACGCTATTTTAACTGAAAGTTAGCACCTTTCACTGTTACTGGTGTATTTAAATAACTATTTAAAATAAATAAATGCTGCTCAGCCATATTTATGACACACTGTACAGTTGTTGTTTTGTCTTTTTTCTGTTGTTTGTGCTCTCAGGCTCTCTGCCATGTCAAGGAGATTCCCTCCACCAGCAGCCATGATGATCCTCTCTCCTACTATCAGATCGGAGACTTGATTAAAGGTGTGTCAAATGAAACGGCAGCATAAAATATAAACACAGAAGAAACATAAGGTTTATTTAATAGAACAGTTCAGACTGCAGTCTGTAAGCCACTAAGAAACGAAAGCTTGTTTAGTACAAGCGCCCTCAAACGTAATGCTAAGGCTACTTTAATATTGTAAAGCTAATCTGAGATCAGACTGATGACTTTACCAGAACCAAACATGTAGAAGCAGCATTCAGCTTCTATGCGCCACAAATCTGGATCAAACTTCCAGAAAACAGGCATGAATTAAGGCTTAAAACCTGCTATTTAGAGTTTTCTTTGATCAGTAGAAAGGGGGACATTTATTAACATAATTTGCTTGATGATTTCATTTGGCAGAGTGTAATGTTTATCGCTTTTTTCACTCTGAACTGCCTTGTTGCTTAAATGTGGTTTACAAATACTTAAGGATGCACCGATAAGAAGATTTGGGCCGATGTCGATATCCGATCTTAATATTGCTGCTGTGGCCGATAACCGATATTTACCGATATTCCATGCATTTCACTACCATTTTGAAACCTTTGGAGAACAACAAGTTAAAAAATATATATATATTATTGGTTGTTCATTTTGGCCCATTTTCATTTATTGGACTGATACCAATAGGTTAAAAAAAACCAAAGTCAAAGTTTATTTATGTAGCGTTTACAGCAGCCTCAGCTGACCAGAGCGCTTCACAACATCACAGGAACAAAAAAATAAAATCATGTTTTATTATAAAATTGGCAGAAAATCCCAAAATCTAAAAGTGACAAATACAGATGTTGGTGCCGATATATTGTGCATCCCTACAAATAATATCAATACTGGCCCATATTTTCAAATCGGTGCATCCCTGCTGGTATTTTGTTAACGTTTCCCGTCTTATTTGATGGTAAAAATAACCTTTCCTGAAGCCGTTTGTTTATTTTGTTCTGCAGCTGGAGTGAAAGACATCGATCGGTTCCAGGAAAAGATCACGGTGTCCCTCCACCAGGCCTCGCTTTCCCCTAACCTGCTTCACATCAAGCTGGGTGTCATAACCAGAGAAGATCTGCCCGTACACTACAGGTAAAAATGCACCCAACTCACTGAACTGCCTTGTGGTTTAGCTACAAATACCTCAGCAGCCATTAAACCAGTCAGTCATGCTGCTCAGTAATGCAACGCTGATTGATTCCTTTGTTGAAGCTTAAGTGTTAAAAGTGGTGATACTTTTGTTTAAAGAGGATTATTTGATGTGAAACTTTAGCTCGACATGCTTAGTGATAAATTCCTAAAACTTGAATAATCACCCGGTTTTCATTAAGGCTCATTGTTTGTGTTAAAGCCTGTTGAAATAAGCAGTAAATCAACTAATTGCATGATAAATTAAAACAAGCTCAATAATTTTCATTTGCTTGATTTATCCTTTTTCTTTTTTCTCACTTTCTGCTGCTTTGCTCTCAACTAGACCTTTTATTGAAGAATAATTTTGTTCGTTATTTATTTTATTTCATTGTTTCTATTATTTATTTTGGACATTTAAAATGTCTTCCAATATTTTAATTAAATGTTCATTGGAATTTAAAGTGTATCGACTTTTGATAATGTTTTGTATTAGTTGAAAATGGTCTCCAAACATCAGTATTATCGTTTATTACAGTAACTCCTGGGACAGTGCAGGCTTTGTTACGGAGACAGTTTGTGTTTGTTGCTCAGTCGCAGCGTTCGCGCCGCCGCCGACTCCAGCGAGACGTACGAGCGAATCCTCACCAGGTGCCACGGCTACGAAAACCCGTCTGTGGTGGAGTATCTGCTGCAGAAGGTGGGAATCAGCGACACCAACCCGCCGTCCATGATGAGAGGGTTACAGTGGTGAGCTGCGTAAAAACGGTTTCATTTTTCATGCTTTGCAGCAGCAGATTTTGGTCTCTTGTGCTTTAAAATGAAAGTGTGGAGTGAAACGCTGGACACTCTGCTGTCACTGAAACATCTCGCTCTGATTCCTTGATCTTCTGTTTCCTGATACTCTCATCGCTCCAAAAGAAAAGAAACAACCAACGAGTTAAACAGCATTTCTCTCGTTACTGTGGCTGGCAGAATGCTGCCTTTGTGTTTTACTTTTCACAACCTCAGATGATCTTTATGAAGTTTCTGGCTTTGTGTTTTTCATTCTTCACAGTAAACTTTTCCAGGAGGAGGATTTTGCTTCTGCAATCAGAAAGAAGCAGTCTGCATCCTGGGCCCTGAAGTGGTAACCTCATCCTGCTAGCTGTATAGTTAATATTATGGGTGCACCGATTTATCGACCAGCCCGTTTATCGGCGCCGATTTCCTTAATTTGTGACATCGGTGATCGGCTGATATTTACGTGTGAAACCGATCTCATCCCCCATTTA
Organism: Girardinus metallicus; assembly: GCA_903067095.1. NCBI lineage: Eukaryota > Metazoa > Chordata > Actinopteri > Cyprinodontiformes > Poeciliidae > Girardinus > Girardinus metallicus. Next base: position 5,586 of record CAEGAE010050673.1, read on the forward strand.
TCTACCTCAGCAATGGTCTAAAAATCAGCCGTTTTTGTTGAATAAAATAGTAATTTTTCATCGAATGATTCAGAAACAAAAACCCAAACACAGTGTTTTAAGCACTGTTTATTTAAAATGAAGTAAGTTCATTTTATTTGCACAGAATGAATATGAAAAACAGGGAAGTGATGAGAAAAACCATCGTCAAAAACCCACAAATACTGATGGAGCTCCGATAGTCATATTTATTTCTGCTGTCATGGAACCAACAGTGGAAAGAAATTTAAGTACCAATCTCAAAAGAAATATTAAGATTTAGGGCAGGGGTGTCCAAAGTGCGGCCCGGGGGCTATTTGTGGCCCTTGGACTGACTTTGTGCGGCCCCAAGCTACAAATCAAAAATGATACAAACGTGGCCGACAGATGCAGGAGGAGACTTAAAAATTACAAACATGATTTTCTTACACAGAAACATGTAAAGAGCAACACAAAGTATCCGTGTTTTTATAACCAACTTTTAACTAAAACCAAATTTATCCAGAGACTTTTACTGAAAAGCCGACTTTGCTGCAGCCAAATCAGCTTCTGTTCTTTCTTAAACCTGCTAAATATAGAAAACGTTTTCAAAGTGACCCAAATCCTGTTATTACTGAAAATAAATGTATTCAACCGAGCCGAAAAGAAACGGAAAACTAGACGTCTTTCTTTTATCTCAACAAACATGTAGTAAATATTACATTTCTGCAAAGAGTGACCTCAGAAATTTTCTAGAGAAAACAGTAAAATTTGGTAGAAAAAAAAAAATCAAATGTTGAGATTAATATCAGAAATTTTCCACCAAAGTTGGAAACTTATAAATTTCAAATGAGAACATTTTTCTTTTGAATTTCTTTCCAGAAAATTTGAAAAAGAATCACAAAATTTCTGAGTTTTTGGCAGAAATTTAGTCCTTTTTTTCTATCTACAACGGCCCTAATACACCGTTGTAAAAATATACAATAAATATTTATTTTCTTGATTTTAGGTTGGTGTTTGTCCTGCGACTACTTTTGAGTTTAAAATTTTGTCCCACCCAGGGGTGTCCAAAACGTTTGGACACCCCTGAGTAGGTTGTGGAAATAGGATGGATAATTTGTCGCTCTCCGGTTTGATGACAGACCGGCCCACCAGGTCATGTCTGCATGTTTTCAGTTAACTCAGCGACTTTCTTGCTGTATTTAGCGACATTTCAGACAAAAAAAAAAATTTGGTATGGACCAAAATCGGAATCAGCAGGTCAGGCTTTATAAAGATCGGAAAGCTGCGATCGGTGCACCAGCAGTTAATACAGATATAATATCATCTGTGGTCGTTTGCTAATTTACCTCGATACAAACCTGTCCTCTGCAGCGTCCGTGCAGGTGTGGACCACTTCAAACATGGCCGTCACGTGGAGGCCATGAACGAATACAACAAAGCTCTGGAAATCGACACCAGTAACGTGGAGGCGCTGGTGGCGCGAGGAGCTCTGTGGGTTTACTTCCTGGTTTAACGCATCTCTGTTTGCTTATCTTGTGCAGATTCAGTTGTCCCTCAGATTTATAGATTATAAGCAGCTTTTCACATTTGTTCTTCAATTTGTTCCTCATACCGATACGAAGCATGAGGAAGAATATTTTCAATCCAACACCCCTTCCTGTTGTGTACAAAGTGTCTCTGGCTTGTTGCCTTTTATTGGTCTGGGTGTAGTAATGGACTGAAACACATAAACACAGTTACAAAGTCGGCCTTTTGTCACCAGAAAAAACATTTCGAGGATTAAACGACCGATGCGTCAGTTTCTAGAGAAACAAGAACCAAACAGCATTCAGCTTCTGCGCACCACAAATCTGGAATAAGCTTCCAGAAAACTGCAAAGCAGCCGAAACACCGAGTTCCTTTAAATCAAGACTAAAATCCAGTTGCTTTTAGATGTGTATGGAAGATTTTAACGATGGCACTTGGCACCATTGGATTTCTGATATTGGCAAAAGGCTTCAATGGAAAATCTGCAGAATGTGTAAAATTATTTTTCAGATTAATTCATTAATCAAACACAGAAAACTGCAAAGCAGCTGAAACGCTGAGTTCCTTTAAGATCAGGCTAAACTGATTTTGAACCATAATAAATGAAACACCGACCAACATATTTGATGTGTCTCTTAAGATTTTAATGATGGCGCTCTACAAAATCTGATGTTTGCTTCTGGTTTCAACTTGGCGACTGTGTGATGTTTTTATGTTTCCATGACATAATAAAAAATGAATAAAATATGTGCTCAACTTGATTGATTGATTGATTTTCCTACTGCAAAGATCAAGTTTGAGCCGTTTGACTAAAAGCTCAGGCGTTGTCCCTCACATTGTCTTTTGTTTTTACTCCCCAGATATGCTAACAAAGGTAGCATCGTGAAGGCCATCTCGGACTTTGAGCTGGCTCTGGAAAACTGTCCGGACCACCGGAATGCTAAGAAGTACCTCTGCCAGACTCTGGTGGAGCGAGGAAAACAGTGAGCGGCGCCTTCTGCTTTTCAAAAAAAAAAAAAGACAGATTCCAATTTTTTTTTTTTTTTTGGTACTTATTTTTGAATATTATAAAAAAGATAAAGTGGTTAAAATCTGAAATCTGTTCTTTTAAAATAAGGTTTTAAGAATTAAAAGCCCACATCTGATGATTGAGGCAGGTTAATAAAGACTAACAAGGCATTAAAACATTAGACGTTACCGTTCCTGATCTTGATCTGCACAGTTTTGAACAAAAAAAATCTGTGCTGGTTCATCCTGCTGCTGTTTGTGCTGCAGGTCAAAAATGATAGAAATTTGGTCGATAGATGCAGATGGAGACTTAAAGATTGTTGCCAACATAATTTTCTCACACAGAAAAATGTAGAGAACAACATAAAGGTTCATGTTTTTATAACCAATTTACAAAAAAAAACTAAAACCAAGATTATCCAGAGACTTTTACTGAAAAGCCGACTTTGCTGCAGCCGAATCGGCTCCTATTTTATTCTTAAACGTGGTTAAATATAGCAGACATTTTGAAACAAAGTGACCCAAATCCTGTTCTTATTACTGAAAACAAATGTATTCAACCGAGTCCAAGAGAAACGGAAAACTAGACGTCTTTCTTTTAATTCAGCAAACACATAAAATCTGCTGCGGCGCAGTGGGTCACTGTAGAAAAACTCAAACAAAAACATAAATCAAACATTTTGAGAGTGATCTCAGCAATTCACTTCTTAGGAATAATAATACATTTAAGTGCACGAGGTTCTTTAATATCAGCAAAGCTTAGAAACACAATCCTGATTATTTTAGAAAGTTTTGCAGAATCAAATTTTTATATAACAAGTTTCACTGTCAGGATGTAGAAAAGCTTGTTTGTATTCAGAGCTAACATGAAACCTGCTGGGTCAGTCTAGTCAAAGCAGGTTATAAGTATTAACTGATTAGATCTGCATGATTTAACTGGTTAAATTATGAAAATCCATTAAAAATATATTGTTTAAAAAACCATCTGATTTGTTTCGTTACATCTTTTGTAATTTGTGTGTCTGGGAATAAAATCATCTGCAAAAAAACTAAATCTGATGTTTGTTATTTCAGAAAGTGAAACTTGAACTCTGACTTCTTGTTCCAGTTTCCCATAAAGGTTAAAGGTCACTGCGGTTGCAGGCAGCTGTAATTGGGCCACGAAGGGATTAGAAACACAATGAATGTTTTCACAGGTTTTGGTTCTGTGTCTTTGTGTTCTACAGACTTGAAGAGCAGGAGAAACTGGTGACGGCGGAGGGATTGTACAGGAGAGCGTTGTCTCTCGATGACTCCAACCTGGAGGCCGAAGACGCCCTGCGCAACATCCATGACACCATACAGGTGAGCGGGGGCAGAACACCTTCACTACACGCCTCCACCAATCAAAATGCAGGGGAATCCTGCAGAGCAAATTACAATATCAACTACAAATCTAAACAAACATGTTTAATTTGTTTTAAAAAGTAAACTGTACCTACAGGTGCAGTAAAAAAGCAGAACTTTGTTAGTAAATAGTTACATTCAAACTTTTCATGTTTGGTGGGTTTTTTTGTATTTCAACCTATTGTAGAGTTTCAACAAAATGAACTTAAGCCTTCATTTTCCACCTGATGGTAACGTTTTTTTATGTTTAACAACTTGACATGTTTTAGTAAACTTGTTCTATTTTAATGTATGTTTGGGGTTTTTGTATTAAAGAAAATCTGTCCTATAAAAAATAAAAAAAAAAATAGAATAGAAAAGAAATTCCTTTGTTGTCTCAGAATAAAAAATAAAGAATAGTCTGTTATTAATATAAACACCTTGTGACCTGTGGATCAGCAGTCAGCTGATGAGGAGACACTGCTGGTGCTGCAACATGCTAGTAGCTGTTTATAATGTCACGTTAATTTAGTTTGTAGTTTATTGTGACAATGAATCGTTAAGCTATGTTTCTTTTTTATTTTGCTGTAAACGGTTTCTATTTAATCGGGTCTCTGGGCGTCTTCCCGACTCCATGGTTTGTAATACTGATGAGGTGTTTGGTATGTCTGTGTTTCTGCTCCACCTTATACTCTGACCTTTGACCTCCTGGCTGCCACGACTCTCTGCCGCCTGCCTTGTGGGGGGCTGGAAACGCATAAACTGCGCTGTGCCAACGACTCTTCGTCCCGTGGGAACCGGTGCGCGGCGCGTAAACATGCTGCCAAACACGGTAACGTTGAAACCTTTTTTTTATTTTTTTTTTATTTCAACCGAAACCAAATGCTGCTTGAATCGCCCGCACCTCTGTCTACGGCCGCCGATATTCATGGTAAATATGTGACTGCTCATTTCTCCACATTTGACTTTTGTCTCTTAATTTTCCTTTAAAACTTTAAAAATAATAATCATGCGACTGAATGGATGGATGTGACTTTGGGGCTTTCTGAACGGTGTGAATGTTTTTGAATCTGCCGCTCGGGGCTTTATGCCTGCATGCTGCTGTCGTGCCTTGTCTGTAAAGAAATCGATTCGCTTGCGAGAAGAAGCGCTTGCTAAGGAGGAAGTCAAAGCCACGAGCAGCCAGATCAGCGCCGAGAAATTACGTAAGATCTTAAAAGAGGAGAAAAGGTAGGTTGAACTTCACCGAGCGCGCAACGACAAGTCAGATGAATCTTCTTTTTCAAAACAAGAATGCTTTTCCGGCTGGAGGATTTTTAGCGGATGTCTCTCGTTTTTAGGGCGAAGAAGAAACGTAAGCGATCCACTTCCTCCTCTTCCTCCTCCTCCAGCAGCAGTAGTTCTTCTTCCTCGTCGTCGTCGTCTTCGTCCTCGACCCGCAGGAGGTCTAAGAAGAAAAAGAAAAAGCGGAAAAAGTCCGGGCGAAGAAGAAGCAAGCGCCGCCGGAGGAAGAGTGAGGAGGGTAAGAGCGGGAAAGGCAGGATGGAGAAAGAGGAGGAGGAGGAGTTGGAGTGGTTTCCCGCGCCTCCCAACACCTCCGCCACTTTTCTCAACCAAAAGGGCGGCCTGATGTTTGGAGGGGCGGAGGAGGACGGGGTGGGGAGCGACGGGAAAGTCAGCCGACTGTATTCTCTGGTAGCAGCTTCAGAGGAGGAAGAGTCGGATTCTTCCCACAGACAGGGGAAGAGGAGGGACAGAGCAGATAGTGGGGCAAATAAACGGAAAACCAGCAGGAGCCCGAAGAGAGACAGGAGGACAGAGAGCAGGGAAAGATGGAGGGAGGAGAACAGAGCAGGAAGGAGAGAAAGAAGCAGCGTGGAGGAGAATCACGCCAGGAAACTATCCAGCTCTTCAGCTGAGGTGGAGTATTCACAGAAACCAGAAAATACCAGAAGGAACAGGATTAGACACGACTCCTCCACCAGGAGCTCCTGTGATGGCGGTAGGTACGAGAATAAGGAAGAGGCGGAGAGAGAGAGAACGTCGGATCCAGAACCGAGTAAAAAACCAGAGAGTTCTGGAGACCAGAGCGGCCAGGGAGACGGCAGAAACAAGAAGAACCTCCCGTCCAACCTGCTGGACATTTTCAACCAGATCGCTCAGTTCGAGAAAGAAAAGGGAGTGAAAGCCAAAAAATAAGAGTCCACCACGAAACCCAGAACTACGACAGCGTATCAGGGCCATTGTAGAAATATATGCATACAAAGAGGCGTGCATCTCTGCCAGTAAATCTGGACATTTATGAGCAAGAACCGGCAAAAAAGAAATTTAGTGGTTAATCTCAGGAAGTTACTAGAATAAATTAGACATTTCTGAGCTTGAGCAGACAAGAATCTGCATCAAAAAAGAGGAAATTTGAGTAATTTCTCATATTTTCTAGAAGAAACATGGAAACTACCCTTAAATTTTTCACTTTTGGAAATTTTCTCTTACAAAAGTGAAAAATTTTCGTCTTTTTTAGCTGTACCTTTCTAATTTATTTTTTTCGGAAAATCTCTGGAATACATAAAAAAATTTTTAGTTTTTTTTTATTTTTCACAAATTGGACTTTAAGTTGACATTCACTTTTCTTTTTAGAAAATGTCTAAATGTCTTGAGTTTTTCTTGCAAATTTAGAACTTTTTGAGCTCAGAAATTTGTTTTATTCTTGAAAACTTCTGAGCTTAATCTCAACATTGTTTTTTGGTGGAAATTTATTCCTTTTTTACATAAATGCACAACGGCCCTAATTGGCCGTCATGTAGAAGAAACTAAACGAAAGATAAAATGATATTTGTTCAGCTTAATCTTTGTTCATGAAATCCTCCAGGGCCCAAACCTCTTGCTTGTTGATCTTAGTTACTTTCAGTGTTGAATGAATGAATAGTTTTGCGCTGACACGTCTTACCTGTTCTGATAAAATCCAGTCTTACTTTCCGCAGAAATATTTCGTCAAAATGTCAGGAAGACATGATTTTGTTTACGACTCGTGACTCGGACGTTTTCCGTTGTGACTCATCTCTGTGGTTTCCCCGTTTAGAGGAGAACCGTTGATTGTTTTTGACAAATTACTACAATGAAATCTTTTGTTTTATTTTATTTTACTGTTTTTTTTTTTTATGAAACAAGTTGCCTTTTGTTCTGCCGTGTGCCATGCTGCAACTCCCTCTTCACAAAAAGCAGACGGTTGTGCTCCTATTCTTTCTTTTTTTGCCTTAACATGATACAGATGTTTCAGCAGAGAATGTCGCCTGTCATAAAATCATCTAATATGAACCAATAAAAGCTTTTAACCTGTTAATGCAGTTTGTTTCTGCTTCATGTTAATCACCAGTCTGTGTTTTATTCACCAGTTTCAGAAAGTAAATATATTTTCACCAGTTCTCCTCAGATGTGCAAAGAAACGACACCATGTATGTTTATCAATAATAATAATAATGTGTAATACAAACACATGCATTGAAGATTAAACGATGATCGGCTTCGATTCTGTGCCTCCTCCTCCAGACTCAAGGCTGCTGCTATTCCTGTTGCTTCATTTTTTTCCTACCAAACCTTTTCCTTCCACTTAACTTTTCAGTATTATGCTGAAAAGTTAGGGAGAAACTTTTGAACAACCAGTTTCTGTAGCAAACCTCCTCTTTGGGGCGTCATCAGCTTTGTCAATATCCCACTAATGTTAAAAGAAAAAAAAAACATCTTGCAATTGCTTCTTTTAAAAAAAACGCAGTTAAAATCAAACCTAAATAAGTTTATTCACACAATAAGTCATTAAAAAAACTTAATGACTTATTAAGAGTTTATTAAGAGTCTGAGCCGCCATTTTCCTACCACTTCCTGTTGTTGATCACGTGACTCCTGTGATGCGAAAACAGTTTCCATTGGAGATTAGCAAAATAAATTGCAAAAAAAGTACCTCGTCATAGCACCAAAGCTTTTTTTAATAAATAAAAAAAAGATTTTTTTTTTATTGAGTGGTTTTAATTAAATTAAATCAAATTTATTTACGAAATTTTAAGGTTTTTCAAAAAGCAGCTAAATCAACAGTTTTTCTTACCATTGTAGGTTGTTACAGTTAAGGTTTAAAAATTATTTTTTGTTTTCTTGGCAACCGAATTCGGGTGTTGGTTATCTGTAAGCTACACCCATCCCCAATAAAACTAAATATTAATCACTTTTAGATTGAAATAAGTGTAATAAAACATTTTTGACTAACATTCATGTTTACTAAGATGCGCATCTACTTAAAAAAAACCTTCAGTGAAATACAGCCCTTTTGCTAGTTAATAAGTCATAAAGTGTCATGATTGAAAACATGCAAGATTAGCGTAATTTATACAATTCTGCAGCAGTTTTGGCTCCTCTGTGCAGAGCAGCGGGACACATTGCGGGAAACCTCCGGTCAAATGTGCAGCTGTTTGAAGTTCAGTCACACAGAAACCTTCCCGACTGAAACGCGGTTGCTTAGCAGAGGCACACAGGACCAGGAAAATGTGTGGAAAAGGATTCATTTTCCAGCCCGGCATTGATCCGGACCATGGGATTAAGCCGCGGCGCACGGTCCTGTTTGAAGTCCGGTTAAGAGCTCGGACCGCCGAGACGTCCAGCTCCAAACTTCACTGGAAATTGGGAACCATCAAAGGACTTGCTTCAAGCAATTGGTAAAAAGTCAACATACTGAAAGGAAAATAATAGAAGTCGCTGGACATATTTTCCTATATTCAAACAGAACAGAAGAAAACTTCGGTTAGAAAGAAAACTTTGCCATTTTTCTTCCTTCAGTTTTAGTCGGTTTGTTTCCTTCCTACGTAATTCTACTCGATTCTAATTTCTCCGATTGAACTTGATTCCTCCGATGGAATTTCTACCGGGCCAATCAGCGAACAGAAGGAGACGATGACGTCAGTTGAGACGTTATAGCGTATCTCATAGATACGCCGATCAATGTAGGCACGTGTATAATATTTTATAACGTTACGCACAAACACAGGGGAAACAAAACAGGCATGTTATCTATTATAAAGCTGTTTCTGGTGCCCGCTGCATGCTAGCATGGGAATGCTATAGCTTATGTCTGTGCCAGCAGTTAGCTTCACATCTACATCCTACAAACAATTTATCTGTTATTGAATTATTGTCATTTTGGTCCTTAAAATACCAAAATTTCCACTTAACTTTATGTTTTGGTCCGTCTGATTATGTACTTTTTAAATATTAAATGATTGATATTTTGATCAGTCACTCAGTACTTGAGTAAACTTTTTACCAAATACTTTTTACCCTCATTTGAGTGATTTCTTGCTACTTTTTACTTTTAGTTCAGCTTTTTGGCTCTCTGCCCTCCCTGCTTGGACCTGGATGTGGGCGACCGTCCTGGTGGCTTATTGGAGCTTTAAGCTACTTGGTGTCACGTATTTGATTTAATAACTGGACACACACATCAGTGGCGGTGCAACCAGTCATGCGTTGCCACTGTAAGCTACTTTGGGCTTAGCTGCCACCCTCAGGCTCTCCTCCTCCATCATTACCGGTCCCATCATCAGTGATGCTCTGCAGGCGCCACGTGTCTCGCTCTATCTTGTTAGGCGGCAGATTAAGCGCTAATATACGGTCCGAGGAGCCTCTTCATTTAATATTGCACACACAGATTCCTGATCCATTACTTCCCGTCTCTAAAGCCTGACATCTTAATCTGTTGGTGTAAAATACTTCCTGCAGGCCTTGCTTAAATGCTCCTCCTGTTTGACTCGTTAGACCAGTGAAGAATCACTGGATTTACGTTTTGTTGCTCAGTAAAACGAATAGACACGGGGATTGTTGTGTACCAAATATCCTGCTGTCGCTTGTGCAAAAATGACAGGTTAAATTGTTATTTTGTCCATTAAAAACTACAGAAGTTGCTTTTATCTTTTTAAATTAAAATGGAAAAGTTTGAACAGCATAGAAAATGTTCTCATTCGTCAACATCTTCACTGCCAGGGATGGGCAGAGATGCAGCCCTCCAAGAAATTACTCAAGTAAGACTAAAAAAAGTGTTTGGTAAAAAGTTTACTCTGGTACTGAGTAACTGATCAAATTATCAATCGTTTAACATTTCAAAATGTTGGTATTTTAAAGAACAAAATGACAATAATTCGTATAAGTAACCAAAAATAATCAGGCAAAAGAAAGTTCTTCTAAATCAGTTTCTTTCAGTAAAAAACTGATGAAGCTTCAACAGAAACATCAGGCCTGAGTCTGTCTGCTGAATGTTTGGTTAAAACATGTTTGTTTTTCATTCAGTTGGTAGAAAATCCAGAAATTTTACTCAAGTAAGAGCAGAAATGCTTCTTAATAAAATTACTCAAGTAAAAGGAATAAATGCAGTGTAGTAAAAATACTACTAAAAGTAATTTTTTTTCCAGAATGTTACTGAAGTAAATGTAATTGAGTAAATGTAACCAGTTGCTATCCAGCTCGGTTCACTGCTTCTCTACTATAAGAGGCTGAAGAGTTGGAGAGATCCTGACTTTAAAAAAACATAGAAATGAAACATAAAAGTTCAGCTCAGTGATTTTAAATATCACTGAAAGTTGCTAATTCAGCTGAAACGTTCTTTCTCGTTACAGAAAGTTTCATATATTCCGAGCTTTTTAAAGATCATGACTTATAGCTAATGAAAAGCCAAAATTATGTCTCAGAAAATGAAAATATTACATTTGTACCACGGAAATATTAAATGTTATGGTCCTGTCAGGGCCTACACAGCTGAGCGCCAATACCCTCCACCAGGAAGTCGAGCCTCAAGCGAGCCTTGAATGCAGCCTCTTGCTGCATTCAAGCGTTTTATGATGTGGGAAGTTGAGTGGAAGGAAGACATGTAGTCAGAAAATGTGCAGAAACCACAGGCTTAAGAATCAACACATTCAGTAGTTATTCACATGATCTCCAGCAGAACATGACACTTGATCGCACTGTTAAAAGTACTAATACCTGCTTTAGTAGCCATGATTGTAAAAGTTGCAGAATCCTGGGTATAATAATATAATATTCAATCTTTCTAATGATCTGAATCTTAAATTTTCACTACCTGACAGAATCGTCAAAATGAACCAAAATAAATGCCTTAAATACACATCATATATTTAAAAAAAATGTGCAGCTAACCTTTGTAATTATCTAGCTATATTTTCATATTAGATTACTGGAATGATAAATTTTTTAATTGATAATCTATCAGTCTATTGCGTCCTGCTGTGGTAAAGAGACTTTGGCTTTAACTTCTACAAGGAATAACTAATCAAAATGAATGTTTTCTATTGTGATTTTAAATTTTATAAAATGTATTTTCATTTATTTATTGTGACATTTCTTGTTTTAAACTTTGTGGAAATATTTTCTAAAACTCCCGTCTCGGTGTTCCGCGCTGCAGTCCCGCCGGTGTCCACTGGAGGGCAGTGGAACACTGCAGTCCCAGGCAGCAGCTTTCAAAATCCCACTGGCTTTGCAGGCCAGTGGGATCCACTTATCTTGTGTTTGCATGTCTTTTGATCCACATTATAATTCCTAATGAAAACGACATATGTGTTTTATGCATCATAAATAGTGTTGAATGGTCTCTCGCTGCAAATTCAGCCATACTGAAATCCTGCAAGTAATAATATTTGATTTGAAAATAATTTCATATATTCAATGTGTAGGAGGTTTTATTCTCATCCAATAAATAACCTGTGATGCTCAGATAGTAACTGTTTTGGAAAAACAAATCATTGTCAACAGAGGAAATAATATTTCAAAATATTCGGTCATTTAAATCCATTATGAAAGTTATTAAAATTAAAGTGTTATTCTAGGTTATCCGTAGCTTCCACAGAAAATTCTGCAAAAGCAACAACACACACAGGAGAAAGCAATGTTATGGAAAACATTAAAAAAGAATATATATATATATGTAGATGTGTGTGTATTTCTCCTAATTATTCATGGAAAATTCACAAATTTCTATGTAGAGCATTTCTAAAATAACGCAGTTTGGGAAATTGAAATACCTTTGTGCAATGTTACTTTGTGTAATCGGCTGCCATTTGCAAATCAGCCAATCCAGAAGTACCAGTTATTGTCCTTGGCACTGATTGGCTGAACCCAGCGGAAGGAAGATGGTGGATGTTGGCTTCTGTGGTTCAGCAGAGACGGTTTCCACTGTGTGTGTTAAAGTATATTATGATATATTTGGTGTTTTGAAATAATAAAATTGGCAGTTCTAAAAGTTTTTCAAGAGGTTTTTATGTATTTGTGGATTTTAGCTGTGGTCCCCAACACCTGCAAATACATAAAAATGTTAATCGGGTTGTTTTCTCGTTAAAAGTCCATCTTAAGTTAGGCCAGTATCATTTGAGTTTATTATCTCACATATCTTTATCTATATTTAGTCGCTTTGTATGTATGTGTCGCATTAACCAAATATTTTTTTGTCTTTGTCCGATTTTTCTTAATGGTGACAAAAAAAATCATCTCTGATCTCGACTAGATGCGTATCGCTGTCGGTGAGCTAATTGATCAGGAAACGATCAGAAAATCCCTCATTCAGAGAGTCTTGCTGACTGTTGAGCACTTAAATGGGAGAAATGTTCCCTGATTTCAAAACTTTGGCTGAAGCTTGTAATCCCAGTGTCCAGTGTGGCAGCAGAACGCGGATTTACCCTCCAGCTCAACATCAAAACCCGGAGACATTTTATTACGCACAAGCGATTGAGCAGTTCAGGTCCATGCAGACCAGGAGGAAAATTCAGGCCACAGCAGATGAATCTTTGGTCATTTAAACGCAGTCGTTTAATTTTATTGATGATATTTATATGTAGTTACTGGAGCCACAATTAGAAGTTTTTATCAGCGTTGAAAAAATATGTTTTCAGCTGCTTGGTACAATGTGGCTTCTGTGTTCAGCTTGTCGCATATTAACTAAACCAAATGAAAATGAAATGGAATATGTCTTTATTGTCATTTATGACTGGAGTTTCTTCACCCTATTAGACAACAAAAACATCTGTTGTATGGGGATTAATATAAAGGTGAAAAAATTGTCTATTTTGATTTAGACCGTTTTGTGCTTCCGGGACTTTTATCAGCGTAATTACAAAAATGCTGCTAAAATTAAAAATTAAAGTTAGTTGCGCCGATAAACCAACAATTAAGTTGTAATATGCCTGAAATGAAACGTTGAGATGCCTTAAGCCAAGCTGGTCCAGAATGGTGCCACAATAATTCACTAAAGGAGGAGTTTAGACGATGTGTTGCAACTAAGGCTGAAACGATTAATCGTGATTAATCAGTTACTGAAATAATCAACAACTAATTTAGTAATCGATTAACTGTTAACTGGAGTATACAGATGCAGGAAAAGACCATCTGCTGGAAGAACAACACATCCAGAGCAGTAATAAAGTCAAAACTGAGCGAAAAATATTTACATTTTGCATTTAAGATAAAAAAAATTATCTTTGTAAATATGTTCTAAAAAGAATTGCTCAAGTGGCTTAGCTTCAAATTCCTAAGAGAATCTCCTATTAAGCACCTTTTGCATCCAATTGTTAATCGATTAATCCAAATATAATCAATAAATCAGCTCTACGTTGTACTGATGTTAAGTCCAGCTAAGAGTTTTTTATATGTTGATGTTAGAAGTAAATTTTATCTGAAGCTACATTATTTGCTAAAATGATCAAGCGTCCGCTAAAGGAATGCTACATTACTGCATTTTAAACAGTCAAATGTTCATTTTCTTATTTTAAAATGTATTTTTATTTAGATCTTTTAATGTATTTCTAATATTGGCTTCAGTGAAAAGTCTGCAGAAAGTGCCAATCTTTTTATCCGATGAATCGATGAATCGATTAATCAAACACAGAGAAGAATCATTCAGCTTCTTGGCACCACAAACGTCCAGAAAACAGAAAAACAGCTGAAACACCGAGTTCCTTCAAATCCAGACTAATAACTCACCTGTTTAAAGTTGATGTTGAACCATAATAAATTAAACATTGACCAACATATTTGATGTGTGTTAATGATTTTAACGATAGCACTCTCTGTTATCGATTTTCACAACTACATAATATGTTTAGGCTGCACAGTGGTGCAGTCGGTAGAGCTGTTGCCTTGCAGCAAGAAGGTTCTGGGTTCGATTCCCGGCCCGGGGTCTTTCTGCATGGAGTTTGCATGTTCTC
>CAEGAE010050688.1:0-19093 GCA_903067095.1 Girardinus metallicus
TCTTCCTCAAAGAAAACTACAAATTTTATTTAAGCCACTGATAATGTGTGTATTTTATGTAAGTGTGGGGCGCGCCCCCTAGGGGGTCGCAATGTCATTGCAGGGGGGGTGCGGGAAACGGTACGGATGCAAAAAAAACCAAACAGTTACACAAAAGTGTTTCACTGTAAAGATGGTGTGTAGTGTGTTTCGTTGCAACCTGAAGTGTGAAATAAACTTCAGTGGAGTTTGAAAACAAAATATGTGTATGGTTTATGTCTGGTTGAACGCGTGGGTGCCCAGTTGATTTTTTTTTTCTTTTTTGGGGGGGATTTTATTGTAATTTATAGGGGGGCACAGAAAATTTTGGGAACCACTGGCCTAAGGGATTTAACTGCGCGTGGTAACACAGAAATGACAAAACATACCAACACATTATAAAAAAGACAAAAAAAACCCATCACTGTACAGACAAATTTCAACAATAGAGACAGTCGTACTAAAGCTTCTGGAGGGAGGGACAATAATGCTGATGTCACATTTTTCTTTAAAACGTTACATCTTCAGATGTCAAAGTCTTTATTAGTATCCTGTTTGGCTTTTGCTGTAGTTTCTCCTAGCAAACTGGGAAGCAAGTAGGCAGAGCGACCACCCCCTCTAATCACAGACAAACGAATTAAGCTGATATGGTAACAAGACTCTCATCCCATCAAAGTTGTACAACCTGTTTAACCTGTTTAGATCTAACGCCTTGCATGCAGGTAATGTGCTGATGAGTTCCAATGGGGATCACTGATGTTAATTAGTGCCGTCGTTATTAGTGACAAAAGGCAGGAGAGTGAACTACAAAGGTGAGGTAAAAGACATGTTATGGGTTGGAATGTGATTTGATTGCTCTCTGTAGTGTCACAGGCAATTCACAATGTAGATATCAGTAAAGCAACAGGGAGGGAAAAACATACTTAATTCTTTTTTCTTTTAATCTATGAGTTTTGGTTAATTACATTATAAGAAGATATAACAAACCAGACGTCTGCATGCTTTTCACAGAGAAAATATCCAAGCACAAATAACATCTTAAACTGGTAAGCAGTTTAAGATTTTACTAATCTAACTTATTATCTTGAGTTCATAAATGTACATTTTAAACAATATAGCTACCATGAAGGACACTTCTATCAGTAAAAAAGATATTCAAATATTTCTCCACCTATGATTAGAGTTTTATGTTAGATTTCTCTACTTTTGTGTATTTTGAAGGCTTAACATTTTATTTATTATAACAGTGGGCACAAAATACTTTTAATCAAAATCTATGAAAAAGACAGCATACATTTCAATGAACACATTAAGATATTTCAGAATGTGTCTTTTAAAATGTCTACAATGTTATTTTCACTGCTTATAAGATCTTCAAACTTCCGCAAATTT
Source organism: Girardinus metallicus (assembly GCA_903067095.1). Lineage (NCBI taxonomy): Eukaryota > Metazoa > Chordata > Actinopteri > Cyprinodontiformes > Poeciliidae > Girardinus > Girardinus metallicus. Next base: position 1,411 of record CAEGAE010050688.1, read on the forward strand.
TGAATGGATGTTTAAGGATTACTAATGTATTTGTTTTAAATTGCAAAGTGTTGAAATGTATGTTCTGTAATAGATTACCACGTTAAATTAAGTCAAGCTTAATAATATAATTCAATGCAGCTATACATTAAATCCAATTTGTACAAAAACTGATGGAGAATTTCTGTTCAAAAATCCAAAAGCTCCTCATCTGTGGTCACAGAAATATTTTTTTAAGTTTTATTTGACTGAGTTGTGATGCAGCAAATTTCAATTTAATAGATCCCACCTTTTCATTCAATTGTTTCAACTCAAAAATAAACAAATAAATAAAAACATAACATGGCAGGCCCAAAGATTTCAAGAGTATTTCTGATTTATTTGTTAATATCATTTGAAAGAGCTTAGAATACAATTCTAGTGAACCTAAGATGATGTGTGTGATGGTTAAAAATAAAGAGGCCAGAAAAGAATAATAATTTAATATTCAATTAAATATTTCAGTTTTTTGCATGAGACATCCACACCTAAAGAATAGTTTGAAAATTTCAGAAATTTTATTAAAATTTTTAAATTTAGAGGGTAAAAAAAAAAAAAATCCTACATGTTCAATTGTCTTTATGCAAGAAATGTTGGACATCAACTGTGTATCAAAGGAATTAGATATAGAAAAGGTTTCAGAATAAGTTGTGCTTTCTGTATGCATATATAGTTTTTAGATTTGTCCTCCACTGTGGTCTCATGCTCCACCTCCTGCATTGATGGCTCATAGTTTCATGAAACGATACCCGTTACCCTGCAGCACACACCCGCTAATGTGCTGTTGCTCCAACAGGATTTAAAACTGGAAAACACAGACTCTCACCTAGACCTTTTCAATACTCCCATTCGTGTGAAACCTGATTCTCTAAGAAACAAGATGCAGAGGAGTTTGAGATGCAGCCGTTTTATTTTGATAAGCTAGCTGCTCAGAGCAGACACTTCATAAAAAGCATCACATTCTTGGCAAAGATTGTCCTTACTTTGCAGAATGCTCCAGGCAAGATGCTTACCATCACCCAGGTCAGAAGACATTTACAATTTCATCTTTGTCATCGAAAACAAAACGTACAACTTTCTGAATCTAGTGTTTTACAGTTGGTAGACAAGCTGGCTCATCTTATTTCAGAAGACAGAAAGTCTTTTGAGAACAACATCAGAGTATGCTTATCAACTCACAAATGTTTTCTTAAGGCACATGTATTTTTACTTAACTTAATATAAACTTAAATTTGTTTGGCTGCCGCATATCATCTAATCGGCCCTGACTTTTTCAGATTCCACTGATTTCAGATTCAAGGGACCGCAGGAGGAACTACTGGAAACTGGTCTGCAGTCAGATCAGATCAAAGATGGTGCGACGTCACTTTAATGGTCTCCTGAAGGTCTTCCCTGAGTTGGCCTCTAAACTGGAAATGGAGAACCTGAACATGCCATCAGAGCAGAGCTCAGCTCTCCCTTCTCCTCAACTTTCATCCTGCAGCGCCGCTCAGGTCAGATGTGAAGGGAAGTTCATTGGTCCTTTCTCGGTCAAATCCCTGCTGAAGTGAGATGGTCCGCCTGCTCAGACCTGCAGAGCTTCTCCTCTGTCCAGGAGTGGCGATCTGGGCAGATCAGCTCCCAAGGTGCACCAGCTGCTGCTACTCTAAAAAGGATCTGCTCCTTCAGACTTCATCTGGATCTTCCCCTATCTACTCAGCAGGGGGCAGCACACCATGAAGAGTCCTGCATACTGTGATCCGTCCTCCTCCATCTACATAAGAGCTTCAGCTGCTTCCTACTTCACTGGCTCGCACTACAGTTACATCACATACTCTGCACCAGCATTTCCACCAGAAACTCTCCGTTTTTAATTGTATGTCTTTGTTTTAACTCTAACAAAAAAAAAAAAAAAAAGAATGCACTTTTAAATTTGTGGTTACACTCCAAAATACTTCAACATGGACATGCAGTACAGCCAGACAAAGCCTATGATTTGTCTTTTTTAATTTTTTTTATTTCGAGTTTCAGTTCAAACAAAAGATTTTCTCCTGGGGTATTGCTCAGAGAGATGAAATATTTACTTTGGCAATGAATGTATCATTTAAAAAAAAAAAAAGTCCCTTTTTTTGAGGTCTGTCTGAACTGACCACAAGATGGAAGTAGAGCGTTTCAATTTTCAGAGATGTACCATGAGACAAAATTCCAATCTTGTACAACTAATAAAATTAATTCTCATTGTTTGACCTCTGGCATCAGGTCAGCTTTTTTTTTTTTTTTAAATGCTCTTTCTACTTTAGCTAAATCCTTAAGAAGTGATGAAAGAAATGTCAAACATTTCCCAGTGTTGAGGCAAAGAGTAGACATGCTGGAAACTAATTTCCCTTTTTAAGTGGACTTTAAACTCTGGTCACACTCACCCCATTTGGCAGAGTGAGTGGCATGACACAGAGTTGAAAGACCACTGTGAGATTAACTAGAGCAAATTGTTTAACGAACAGAAGCACATTTAGCTCCCACAGAAGCAAGTCTTAACTTGTGCAAAACATCTCACCTTGGGAAAGCAAATGGGCTCTTCTAACTTGCATGAAGTAAAGCCAGCTGACTTTTAAAGTCAACTGGATGCACTAGACTGAATTAAGGGTTGCGCAGAAACAGAGCTAAGCAGAAAAGCAACCAAGTGGCTCATGGTGACTATGCAGAAGCTGCAGAAATCTGTTGCTCTGGAATAACACTTCAAGAAGCAGTTAATTTCACAAATATGCCCTTTATGGAAGAGGGAATGTAAATGCTTTTTGGAGGCTGTGTATATGCTGCAGTTGCAGGTCAGGTCTTGCAGTTCTTGGTATGCAGCAGATTTGTAATGAATGCAATTAGGGCTGTTGTGATGACACTGATGTGTCATCATGACAAATACTTGTTATATTGTAAAGTAACATTTTGGTGCCATTTATTTTATTGGAATAATACAAGTTATTTTAAGGTGTGGTTGAGAGAGTATAATCAGATTTTCCGTAATGCCGAAGAGAATGGGATTAGAAAAGGTGTTGGAGGATAAAAAGGAGTTAAAATTACTATCTTCAAAGAAATCAAAGGTGAGAAAGGCACTGAATAAGAATAAAAGTGTTGAAGATAATAAAAATCTATTTAATTCATCTCTAAAGCGCCAGAGGTTCTGTTTATGATGGGAATCTGTTGTAAAAAGGAAGAAGTGGTTCATGTTAAGTGAAAGTTGATAAAGTACTAATAAGCTTAAGGTCTTCTTTTTAATGTAAGTTATTTCTTTAAAAGCTTTCCTCTTTGTCCTCTGATGTAACTCCAACAATTAACATCTTTGTCCCTGAGTGTAATTATAATCTGCAGTCTGGCTTTTTATGTTACTTTTCTAGTAACTGCTTCTTTCCTACTGAATGCCCTTTGATTTATTTCAGATTATTGGTCTACCTCTTCACACAAGGAAGCAGTGTATCTGAGGTGTTGCCTTAAAATACATCCACAAACCTCTGAACTTTCCCAAATTGACCCCTGGTGCATGTAAACATTGGAATCTGATAAGACAAAAAAAAAAAAAAAAAAAAAAATTCTCAAAATTCTGGCACATTGACTTAATGAATGAATTAATAATTTCTCTAAAAGAGGCAAGGTTAGGTTTTATTTAATCTCAGACAGAATAACTGCTTTCATACAGTGCTTGTAAGTATCTGGTTTCAGCTGTATATACAGAGAGAATAACAGCAGTGGGAACAGGGATATTAAGAGTTTTATTGGAGATTCCTTCTGCCAAAATTCAGATCACCCTGACGATTTATCAAAAAAAAAGGAACGTCTGGAGAGCTAAGTTAAAAGTGAAGTAAATGGAGTATCTGTCTCCCAAACTCCAGCTTGGAGCCTGATAGCTGATTTTTTGGAAACCCTACAAACCACACACATTATCACATTAGAATATGTTTCGATTATATAAGACACCCTGGAACACGGTGAGATTGTTGTGAAGACCTTTACACATTTGTATTTACTATCTGGATTTTCACAGTAGTGGAGATAAATCAGTGGGGAAATAGGAGTTTTTTTCAGCATGTTCTCATCAGGCGATCCTAGAAACCAAAGTTTTAAAGGACAACTATGATGTGCAGTGTGAATCAAAAAGAAGCCAGAGCTCGTTCCTTTCCCCTGGTGAACGTGGCCTCTTTTAACCCCTCCACAAGTCAAACAGTGTCCTGCAGTATACGAGCATGACTTTTGGTGATAATGTACAAAAGAACATCCTCAAGCTACTGCTTGCACAGCAGCCTCTTGTACTTTGCTCTTTAACGTTTCCACATGGAGCAAACACTTTACAGGACATGAATCGTGTATCAGGGGCTGAGCTCTGCGGTCAAAGAAGACAAGGTTCAACTCAGGTCTCCATCACCGTGTCCGGCTGAAAAGTCACAGGGAAGTCGTGTTCACTTCCAGGACAGCTGGCAGTTTATGATCCAGCGAATCAACACCAGACAGGTGAAACAAATGAGCACCATAAGTGGTGATTAAGTAAATCATGTGCACAGAAATATTTCTGAAATGCTTCCCTTTTTTATTATAAAGAATATAAAACACAACAACACAAATTAAAGCATTAATCTACTGGTCTTTTGGTAATGTAGGGGGAAAAATGGATGCAACACATCTAAAATGTCTAAATTTATTGCCTTATAGCACCATCTATAGTAGCAGTAACTGTGGCTAAATGTTCTCAGTAGCTATTGATCAGTTTTGCTCAGTAGCTCTGTGGAATTTTAGCCCTTTAGCGATGATTCCCGATGTATTTCCTCACATAAACTCTTTGCCTTCTGCCCCTTTCACAACCTTTCTTTTCGGCTGAGGTCAGTACTTTGGCTCGGCCACTCTAAAACATTAACTTTAGGGCAGGTTAACTTGTGTGTTTAGGGTCATTCTCCTGGCGCTTTACTTACTATCTCCTCAGTTCATGGACAGATGTTCTCAGGTTATTCATCCTCTCCGTATCAGTCAAAACCCCGAAGGACATTCAATAGGTGGCTTTTTGGACAATGCTGCTGTAATAATGGCCATCTTAATAAATTATAATCTCATTAAAATTTTAATTTGAGTCATTCCATGAATTATCCAGTTCATTTGTGGTCATTTTAAAAAGTAAAACTCATACAGTTTAAGTTTATTCCACACAGAGGGAACTATTTCCAGCATTTCCTTCTGATAATTTTCATGATATCATGTATTGAGGACCCAAAGTTAGTTTCTTTGACAATAACAATATGACGTAAGATGAACAGAAAATTTTTTTAAAATAGAACATATCATGTTACGGGCTACACAATAACAGGAAAGACTGCTGACTTAACAGGCAGTCAGACACTCTCCAACAGGAAGGTAAGCCACATAAGGTCAATGCTAAAGAAGCCGGGTGCAAATAGAGTGTTGTATCCAGGGATATAAGCCATAATAATCAAAAATTGCATAAATAAATCCTTGAACTATATATTGTGTAAATTAATCTATGTGCAGTAATGAGTTTCATTTTTTGAATTGACTTACTGAAATAAAGTAGCATTTTAATGATTTTTTAATTTGAGAACCATCAATCCTCATTGAGTGAACATGGAAATTATCAACAGTCTTTAAAGGTGCAGTTGAATAAAATATATCTTGTTATTATTTTAGTTTTATTCACTACTATGGTGGCCGCTTGACTCTGTCTCCCTGGAGACAAGAAGTACGCCACCGGTCCAGAGGACAATATATTGAGCATTCCGGCTTCCTACACCGTGCTAATCAAAAATCAGAAAATTAAGTGTTAGGCTAGCTGGAAACTCAAAATTTGCCAAAAGTTGCTTATCATATCTACAGATGTAATGCATGCCTGACTCGTTCTTACTAAAATATACTTTTGCAAACTTTCCATACTTTTGAATTATTATCAACCTAAATATTTAGTACTACTATCATTAATTAAAAAAAAAACATTTTTCAGAAATGATGAGCAATTGAAAATAGTTTTAGTTTCAATTACATGTAAGAGAAATCAGTTCCACATATTGACTAGAAAAGCCTTAATAAAGTTGAGAATTCCCATCAGATATCATCACATCATGCGTGCTGAGAGGAAACAAAGGAACGTTCAACACAAAACAAGAATTTATAGAACAGAAGGAAGACGAGTAGGCTGAGCTCAACATTTGGCACCCTGTGCCCACGACATACTTCCATCCCAAAGGGATTACTGGCAGTCGACCTAGATTGCAGCACTGGCCTCCTGTCCTCTATCTTTTTTTTCAGCTCTCTCCTTCCCTTTTCAGACTGATCAACAGAGATTACACACAGAGAGTTGTGAGCCTGGCACTCAGACAGAACCACAGAGCATGTGACACGGTGACACAGAGGAATAGAAGGGAAACAAAACAGTGTTTTTCTCTGTCCTTTTTCACAGCCTCTCATTTTCTTCACAGCTTTTTCTTCCCTTGCTACTCTGTGTCATGGACACATTTGCCCAACAGCAGGGTTCTAACTTTTTGCTAAATGTCTATACCAGATCAGACATTACATACTTTGTTCTGAGTATTTCTACAATCGTTAGAAATTGTCAAAAAGATAACTGTAATATCAAATACAATTTAAGTTTGTCTGTTATTGACATTGCCCTGCGACAGACTGGTGACCTGTCCAGGGTGACCCTGCCTCTCACCCGGAACGTGACTGGAGGTAGGCACCAGCAACCCTCCAGACCCCACTAAGGCACAAGGGTGTAATGAAAATGGATGGATGTTATTGACATTGCTGCCGTTTGTATTTACTCACTACTTTGTATTAGGTGAGCGGGTTCAGAGATTAGCTCTTGTTTATAGAATCCTCTTTGTGGTCACAGCTGTACAGAGGGCCTTTCCATATCGCTTTCTGACCTCGTAATGCATATAACACAACAGCAAATAAGCACAAGCATGGTAACATTTAACACAAGTCTGTCATTGGTGATTTTGTTTTTCTGTTATTGAAACTAAAAAAATAACCGGCCCCTCAGCAAAACCTGTTGTACAACTTTTTTTTTTTTTTTTTCTGTTTTCATGCAAGACCCATCTATAGGTGGTTATTCTCCCTCTTTTTTATGCCTGAGTCACTGTAGGCTGGTTCAGTGGCAACAAACGAGATAATATATCATCTCTTCACTTTCCTCTCATCTGACTGTGGTGTCTTCAGGCCACTAAGTGACTCAGGAATATTTAACACGTTCTATTATTAGAGTAAACAAACTTATATATCGAAATATTAAATGATTTACATGCAAAATAAATGCTCTGGACATCTACTATCATTATCTAGCAGCCTGCAATAAATGTACCCTGGTCCTATAGGTATGCTTATGATGTAATGTTTTTCACAGATCAGTATAATAATTAGTCATGAAACGGTCCCATTTAATACATTAGGCAAGAAGTAGAGGTTTCTTAAAGGCGAGGCGCTATGACGTACGGGGAATAAACACACGCACAACGTAGTCAACCTAAGTGGAAGCAGTCACGTCTTCCTCGTCTTCCTCGTCTGGCTTCCCGCCCTGTCCTGTACCGCCCACACAGAGGCTCAAAACTACTGTGTCATCATTATAACTCAGACCGGGGTGTGCTGCGTTTAAGCGATCCGCTAAAACAATGGACTTAATGTACAAGTTCAGGAGTTTTGGTAATAATTCTGCGTTGTTGTTTTAGTTTGATGACTGTAAAAAGGGTTACCTCTGATGGTCAAAATTCTTCAAAAATAAAGAACAAATTGCTTTCTGTACTTTCAAGGTAAAGGGGAAAACAAAGCAGTTGTTTTTCATATTTGAGAGAAATACAATCTATTGTGCCAGAAATATTGGATTTTTTCATTTTTGTATTTTGTTACGCGCTAACAATTTGTTTAGTAAGCAAAAAAAAGTTAACATTGTACTTGTAAATGAGACAGTTTACAATTTTAACAAAAATCGTGTCAAAATGCTTAAAATTCAATACACTTCAAATTAAAGACAAAAACAAATATTTTAAATGTGCACAGATTAAGTATATTAATCAATATAACAAATAATACACAATGCAAAGGTATATGGCATCCTAGACTGTTAAAATTGAGCCAATGCAATTTGTATTGTTCCTTATAAAACAGTTGGTGTCCATACATTAACACCAACTTTTAAGATGTAATTTCTCAGTTAAATTCTTAATTATTATCAAGAAAAACCTCCCATATAAGCTTATTGTCAGCCAACCAACAGAAGCATTATGCTTTTTTATGGCATTCTCTCTTTCCATTTTGCTTTCTATACGACTTGCTTGTTAACAAATGAGGCAACATGAACTTCTTTTTCTTTTTCTGTTGAAGAGTCATGAAGAGGTTAGAAAAAAACCCAAGTGATGTGATTACATTTTCTTGGAGGCCAAGATTAGCTTCTATTAACAGGTTGGTTAAGAGCAAAACAGCATCTTGAAATGACTGTAATCTAAAAATTTTCATTTCAGTTTCTGAGAAAGATATTTTATGAAGCAATAAACCACCATTGCTTTGGCGTTGTGTCTGTACAATTCTCATTCTAGTTGGTTTCCCACAAGCCACCACTGGGCCGGCAACGGCATTAAGCCTTTAGAACATAATCAAACAATAAGGTGCCAACTAAACCTCTGACCTGAAACCACAGCTGGGATATGTATTTTACTGGCAACCACTGCCTCAACTCTAAAAAAAATTAAAACAGGATCTGAACTTCAATTCTTGCTCTAATACAGAAACTTTCTTGGGATTTATGACTGTTCCTAACTTTTACTAAATTGATTTTTCATTCAACATACAATGCATACAAACACGTCAGGCTTACGATTTTCGGATTGATGCCAAAACAAAAGAATGACAAAAACAGCTGAGATCAAAACTTACAGGTGAAAAACAAAGTAGCTAATGTTGTAGGAATTTAACTATTATTCAACATTAGATTTACTTAATGTGCTAATTATTTTAATGGATAATAATGTTACAAAATTGTGTTTTATAGTGTGACAATTTCTTACGGAGCACATTTATTTCTTCCTTTTGTCAAATGATTATGTCCATAAAAAATGTGTGTTTTCTTTCTCATAAGTGCACAATAATTTTCTTGTGATTAATTGTACATTTGAACAGCTAAATAACCATGTTTACTGCTAAACAAAAACACAAATGAAAGTGTTGTTGCGGACGTTCAGTTTGCACACCTTTAAATGGGCCTCACATGACTGTTTTAGTGCCCACGTCAACAGTGTTTTTCTGCAGGTGTGAGGAGGAGCTTTGATCTGTAGCGGTGATATTGTGGAATTATATTACATGCTTTTGAGGACAGATGTTTGTTTATCCTCACTACAAGGTTGATAAGAAATCATTAACAGCTAGCCTATTTGGGTCAGCGGCCCATTTTTAACTATTAACAACAGGGCAGTAAAGTTGACAGCACAATTAGTTTTGGCTCTAAACTGTACCTTTTTTCCAAAGCAAACTGCCAATCATTAATTTTAAGTTATGATCAGGCAATCCAGTGTGGTTAAATTAGTGGTAACATTTGTGTCACATGAAACTCTGTCCTCAGGGTAACCTCTAAGATACCTTTTTATGTAGTTTTATAACTGTACTTTACATGTTCGATGGATTGAAGATTTGTTTGGCTGGTTCCTGTAGCTTCAAATTGTTGTTCCATCTGGAAAAGATTCATGCTGGGAAAGCAAATACTAATATCCTGAATAGATAAAAACGAATGACCAGTGTTTATGTGGCCATATTTTTCTTGAAGCAGTAAAAAATGAGCGGCCCTCCTCAACCATATTCAGTTTCCCTGAAGGAGAAGGAGAAGGGTTCTTTGACCCCTCTCCAGTCATATACTGCCATTGTAAAAATAAAGTACTCACACTGTCCTTTTTGAGAGTTTTATGCTAGATAAAATAATAAAAAATAGAATAAAACGAGAGTTTTTTCTCTAGGTTTAAAAATGATTTACCTCCACAAACACACAGATTTGTTCGGCTCGACACTTCAAATTGTTTGGGCTGCAGATCACCAATTTGTCAAAATTCCTGCTTTCACAGAGGTTGTCTTATTTGCGTTTAGCCATTAGTCATTTTATTAGCAGCACCCATGCGTTCAGTTGTAAAGTTTTTCACACATCGTTTTTATTTTATTTTGCTCTGTTTTTATTTAATAAATTAAGACAGTGCTGTGATTTGTCATTCTCTTTATTTTCTTCAGTGCTTCAGGTTAGATTTGATCAATGTTAGCAATTAGTAAAAACTCTATTATTTTTATTATGTTGTGTTTTTTGACAGCCTTGAACTGAGGATGTGCTTTCCTTCCACTGTAACGTTTTTTTCTTTTTTTTTTATCAGCAACCCCTATGACCACAACCCAAAAATCCAGATGGCGCTGTCCAGTATTTACACATAATCATCATATTTTTTGTTTTGTAACCCCATGTGAAAGGTGAGTAAAAACAAGATCCCACCACAGTTTAACTGAGTATGTCATTGACTAACAAGGTAATTCATTTCTTTTTCCTTTTGTTCTTCTCAAGTTAAACAGAGATGTTATTAAGACAGATGTTAAAAGGAATTAAATAGTTCTGAGCAACGAATGTCTGCTTAATGTTCTGCAACCGTGAATCTGAACGGATTTCAGTCTTTTTCAGCCCTGGTTTCAGTGAGGCGGTCTGACCTCCCTTATTTTACTCTGCAATTAAAAGGGAGGCCGCTTGGGTGCCTTTTCCAACTTAACTACTGATTCAGCTTTATCAGACAAGGCTGACTGTTGCTGTTCTTGGAATGTTTTGCTGATGTCAATCATTGAAAGAGGGATGAAAACAAACATCTTTTTTTATTCTTGTTTTTTTATTGAATATTTACAGTATTAACAAGTGGAGGCTGCAATGCAACAACCAAGGCAGAGCATAATCAGAGACGTTTCTGGACTTGTAGCCATGCAATGGCACCATGTAAACAAGCACTGAGAGTGCTTGTTTAGCTTTTGATGTTTCTGTCACCAGTACCCTCTGTTCCTTGGCATGTTAACCGTGTCTATACTTGGCAGGGGCGATAAGGATATTAGCGCTCAGATGGAGAACTTGACGAGCAGTGACTGTGGCTTTGAGGAGATTAGAGTTAGCTCCGGGGTAGTCCACTCACTGTTTGTGTCTTGTCTCCTTATGCAATCTCCAATGAGCTCGCTGAAGTGAATGCACTTGGATTCCTGGATGGTGGTCATTTTATTTGCCCTTAATCATGTACTCAATGCACAACTTGCAATGCAGTGCACAGCACACCTAAGTTTGTACTTTGACAGTATGAAAACAATTCTAAGCGTACTTTAATTTGTTAATAGTCTTGTGTAGAAAGAGCCTAAGGATGTTTATTGTTTTATAAGATATTAATACTTTCTCGGACATTGTTTGTCTCGCTCATCTGATAACGTGTCAGCTGACTGACTCTGTGAGCCTGACCTGCAACATGTGACTATAAACACGGTCAGTTTTTGAATCAACAGGCCCCTGGGCAAAAACTGGCTAAAGGTCCCAAACTTGTTTGCCTTTCAGAAGTCAGAAACAATAAATCAGACATCATCAGAAACAAATCAGCACTTTATAAAACCTCTATGTCTTTCATGTCCCCGTTGCCATTCCAGATCTCTTTAATGTGTTTTATAGCCAATGAATTTGTGTTTCTTTGACGTGATTCTGGTTGATATTTTTTCCTTTGTCATTGTTTTGGAACTCTTTTGTTGGTGCTTGAAACCACAAAACTTTGTTTTGAGTAAATTTGGTCATCTCCAAAATGGTTTTGAGTAAATTTAAGATGAAATTTAGAGCCGCTTTGTGATTGTTCAAAACATTTGCTAAAGTAAGCATTTGCTCAGTTGCTCTCTGACATTTGAAACAAATTTTTGAATATGCCCCCAGTTTGTTTTGAATCTTATTTGAGCATCACAGTAGAGTAACTAATCAAATCTGACCTTAAGTTACAGGTCACCAAAGCTTCTTTGTTGTTGCAGTTTGAGCCAATTTGAAGCTGTTTGGAATTAATGTTTAACTATCATTAAAATTACACATCTTTGATGTGTTTTTGAGTCAAGTCATATAAAAGTTTATAGCCATTTTTTCTCTTTTAGTGTCTTTGTTGTATTAAATTTCACCTTGTTGTTTGAACTGTTTGCCATTGTGATTAATTGTGAGCATGTCTAAAGATGAGTCGCTTGAGTCAAATACTTTTGAGTTTCTTTTAGTTCTTTTACATTATTTTATGCTAAATTTGAGCCACTTTGTATGGACTATTTGTAATTAATCTGACTCTGATAATCTGCAGAAAAATTGTTAAAGTGCTCTTAGCCAATTTTTGCCATTTTGTAATCTTGTCTTTTCATGAGTTATTTTGTCGCTTCTTTTATTTCGTTTTCTATTTACTTCAGATTTTTATTATTCTATACAGCTTGGTAATTTCATAAAATTGTATTCAGTTGTACTTAATAAACCACGGCAAATAGAAACTAAACTCAAAGCTGCTTTTGTTTTGTTTCTTAACTACATTGGCTTAATGAGAAACAACTCCTCTCACAGAAAGGCAGTAATCCAGAGAACCCTTCGTTTTCTGGGACCTGATCCATGCAGGTCAAGTCTGTAACCTCTCAATATTGTCTTTTCTTGTAGCAATGTCTGAGAAACAGCGTTTCAGTTTCTTTTAAGCAGTTGTATTGATCTAGTCTGTAGAAATACCCTCAAGCTAGGACCTAAAGTTAATTTAATCTTTGAAACCCACAGTTCAAAGTCCAAGCAAACAAACAGTGTTATTAAGACTTTACCGGTCACTAAAGACCATCATGTATCAGACACATTACAAAGCCTTTTTTGGTAATAAGTAACAATCTTATCAAGATCAAGAGAATAGAAAGCAGTCTTATCATAGACGTTACTGCACCTTATTAAGACAATAAGCACTGAATGCAGGTCAGGCTGAAGGAAATTTTCAATCCAAACGGTCCCTTTATGAGCAGGTGACAAGCCTTTATTTATTCTTTGGCCCACAATAAGGTGTAATGGAAACATAATGAACACATTTATAGAAAATATCTTGTGTACTTTGAGAAATTTACATCTAAGTGATGCATGACTTATTCTTAATTCTTCTCCACGTGGAAAGCCTTCCAAAACATTCCTAACCTTCAGGAGGCAAAGCTTGACCTCAAGCTCTTTATAATGATTTATCTGGACAACACAATCCTGGAAAAACTTCATCTTTCAGTTAATAGAAAACAGTGTTGGGAAACATTTACCATCCAAATCCCCAGACAATGTTGGCCTGAGTGTTGTCATGGATATCTCAAAAAGAAAAAAGAAACAATGCAGATTTTATTTTTCCAACAGTAACAAATTGACTTCCTGTTACACACCTCTTACTACGTGACCTACAAACACAATACTTGTCATGTGTGTCTGAATCACACTCCTCTTACAAGCCTCTTGCATCAGTGTATTTGACGACTGGTTCAATCTAGCTAAGAGACACACAATGAAGCTAGGATGGGCGGATGCAGCGGTTAAATCTCAGGGGAAAACCAGATCTTAGGAAGCGGCAGACCGACAGGTTATATTTAGGATGAATATTACTGCATAGCAGCTGCTGTCGGGATGGGATCAGACTCTCAGAGTTTCTCATTTAATCTTTTATTTGTCTTCTCTGTTTACAGAGAATAGCAGTAGACCTTTGGCGTGAACTTAAAAAAGGAAACATAGATACACTTGTTCACCCCCAACTGGCAAGAATCAGGAGACACATGAACTTTTCAAATACCTGAGGAGAAAAAGGACAAGACTAACTGAACAAGAAATTAAGAGAATGCCTGTGTCTGTTTAGTATTTGTATATTACCGATGTTCATGCACATCATATGAAAAGGCGTTTGCTTTTTTTTCTCTCTGTCTGTCAGACAATTTTTTTTTCTGCTTCCGGTCAGCTAGGATTACTGAAATAATTTCTACTGGCTAAATTTCAAAATCATCAGAGAAATAATATTTTAGATGTTTATTTTTTTTTTATTATTATTATTTCTTCAAATTCAAAGGTTTACATAAACCTATTTAAACTATATAGGAAAACACAAAGCTTTGTAATGTTGTGGCTTTGTAAGGTTCTGAAAGGTCAATTCACAATTTGAGTCAAATAGAGGCCAAGCTGTTAATGTATTACAGAATAAATCAGCCAAACATATCAGGAACATAAAACTTGACCCCAACAAGAAAATTAAACCTTGTTACAGTCTCCACATATGAGACGGTACCATCTTTATCTGTTCAAGCAATTAAATTGAAGTGCAAACAGTCTGAAAACGTCCAGCAATACAAAAAAGTCAAGACGAAGCACTTACAAAAAACTTCCAATGTCTGTGCAAAGAAAGTTGTGGACTGATGAAAAATAATAATAATAAATATGCTTCTGATAAAAAAATAATTGCAACTTGAAATTATTTTTAAATTTTACAAAGTGTGTCACAGTGCAAACTTAATATATGTTCTGTCTTTCCTGCACTTATCAGCCAGGCTAAAGTCCACCTGCTTTATCAGGTATTGAGACATCCTGCAACCCATAAATGCTCCGTTTAGTTCTGCCAGTCTGCAAAAACTAGTGAGTCACATTAATAGTTAGTTTCCAGTTGTGCAAACTCACCAAATTCAATAAATCTACATTTTTATGCGTTTTTTTTTTATGTTTTGCCAAGAATTATTTTCATTTTTGCAGCTTGTAGTGCCTTGTGAAGTGATATATGAAATTTGCCCGGTAATTATATCCGCCTTCGAATGCTCCCATTGTCTGATGTGTTCCTATTGAAGGCCTCGCATTACAACCTCACACTGCGCCTATTGTGTCCGGACAAGGACCTTTCACACTCCCCGTTGCCAATACTAGGACTTCTTGGCAGATTTTCTGTGGCGTTCTTGCAGGTGTGGAAATTTCCATGCGGAGTCCTAAACTGCATGGTGAGCTTAGTAGAGAAGTAAAGGGACTTAGGTGGTAAACAACTTTTTTTTTTTAACAAATGCTGGTGTATGCTTTTTCCAAAAAGGTCAGCGCTCAGGTTTCTGATGACCTCTGCGACCTTTATTGTCCAACTGCCAAACCACAGATGAGGGCATCGAGTGCAGGCATCACAGTGCCTTGCAATAATCTCATTCTCAAGTTTTTGTTCTTTAGCCACCTCTACAAGTTTCCTTTCACTGCTTTTACCATCTGATTACCTTTCTTGTCCCTGTTGAAAATGAAAATGAGAATGGATCCCCATAGTATAATGCTGCCACCAAAATGTTTCTCATATGTTCAGATTGATGACCCAATGGTTAGGGAAGGGCTTCCCTTTGTACAGACTTGCCTTGGCCTCAAACTGAGGTTGGTGTCCTGGCTGCATTCCTTGCAGTCGGCCCCTTGGAGCCACTGTCTGAAACACATTTTCACAGATGTCAGCTGTCAATACTGCAGGAATGCACTTCCTGGGAGTTAGCCTGGGGTTAATTCTAGGTCGCAAGAGATGCAAATAAAAGAGATGTGACATTTTAAGGAGGGGTAACTCTAAAAGTAGTAGAAATTTCTCATATTTTAGTGTCCAAACTGTGATGAAAGATCAGCACATTCCCATTTATAAAGCTGTCTTTAAGTTATGTTCCAAGTCAGAAAAGTTAAGAGTGCAACTCTAACGAGTAAGAGTCTCGTTTTTTAGCATTTTTACTCACGCAAACCGCTGGAACAATCCCCTCAGCAGCTGTTGCCCAATAGACACAACGGTGCAAGGAAGTGGGCAGGGCCGCACACACTCCCCCACCAGGCTTTATAACATTCGCCAACACATCCGCCTTGCATACGCTGAGCGTTGTAAACAAAAGCAGGGCTTCTGCCACAAGACAAGGCTTAGTTTTTGTGGACTTTTTCTTTTGTAGCTGGGAGTTTGACTCTGGACAATCAGAAGTTGAAGCAACAGGTAGGTTTGTGAAACCGAACATATTCAACTTTTAAAGGGAACCCAGCGCTTTCTCGCTGTCTCTGTGTGGGGTGGGGGGTTCGCAGGATGTTTGACCGCGTTGGGATTATTATTGTAAAGCGAAACTTTAGCATTTTCAAGAGTGCGATTTTTTTTTTTTTTTTTTTTGCTTTATGCATGCGTTTAGTAAATTGCATGCACAACTCGTGTTCTGTGTGTCTTTTTTAGGAGATAAATAAATAGTCATATAGTTGATCATCTGCAGCGTGCATGTATATATGCATGTTTCTTACTTTTCTGCAGGTGAGGGAAAAAATGAAATGCACGTTAATTGTTGCAGAATCACGCTGAAGTGTATAGGCCCCGTCCACACGTGTCACTAGAGGCGCGCGCCCATCCAAAAAAATACTCGGAATTTTTGAAATTCTACAAATGATATGGGAGAAGACGCATTGCAGTTTGTTTTTTCTATCAAGCCACAATATTAAAACAAAAACAAAACAAGGCATGCTTGTGGGT
Organism: Girardinus metallicus; assembly: GCA_903067095.1. NCBI lineage: Eukaryota > Metazoa > Chordata > Actinopteri > Cyprinodontiformes > Poeciliidae > Girardinus > Girardinus metallicus. The sequence continues at coordinate 17,937 of CAEGAE010050688.1, forward strand.
TAATAGAAACTGAACTGCTGTGCATTTACTGCTCAAAAATACGCATTAAAAAAGGGATTGAGAAGCTGAATTTCAACGTTGCATTATATAGATTCACAGGCTTTTCAAATGTTGACATGGAGCTTAATCCGGTCGTGTGTCGTGTGTGATAGATTATTGGACTGACCTCAGAAGGACTGGTGAGTTGTGTGTCAGGAGGACCCATACCACAAAAACACCAGCTGTTGCTCTCATGTTTTCTCCTTTTTTTTTTTTTTTTTTTTTTTTTAACTTATTTTAGGCCCTGGTCAACCCTTAAGTGACCCTATTCAGGACTAGTGTAAACAAAGTCCTGAATGTTTTTTTTTTTGTTTGTTTGTTTGTATTTTTAAACTGTTATTGTTCGAAAATGTAGGTCTTCAGCAGCTTAATCTGACAGGCCCTGCTGGCTCTTCTGTTGCTGCTGAGGCCCGTGCTGATATTTCAGAACCAGGGATTTGACAGATTAAGTGAGTTCCCAAAGATTAGAGAAGCAATCATTGTTTCTGCAGATGGGTCTGTGGATGTCAAACAGTGTGAGAGCACTTCACTAGCTTCGACTCCGCTCCAAAAAACTTTGTCACTTTCCTGAACTAGTCAGTACATGTTGGTCTTTTTGAAACCAGCTTGTGCTCAGGGTTTTTATCTGTAAGACTTTGAGCTTGAGCTGGTTGCTAACTCCAGGTTGTTGTTTAAATCAGCGCTGTTGTTGCTGTTATCTCTGGATTTAAAGTGAGTTTTGATGTAATAGTAGTTTTTCCCATGGATCTTAACCACATCGTCTAAGTAAAGAGGGAGAATAACTTTTCTTATGAAAATAGCCCCACTTCTAAGAGTTTTGCATAAAACAAATTCACCATGGTTGTGCCTGTTGAAGGTTTGAAAAGTCGCTACAGCCTTGGCATTAGTGCGTCTTGTTTTTTAGCACCACATTTTAAATGGTAAATGGACTGAACTTATATAGCGCTTTTTCCGATCATTTCTGACCACTCAAAGCGCTTTACACTATAGTCATTCACCCATTCGCTCACACAAACGCTCACACATTCATACACCGATGCGCAGATCGGTAGGCAATTTGGGGTTAAGTGCCTTGCCCAAGGGCACATCGACATGGGGCAGGAGGAAGCTGGAATTGA
>CAEGAE010050689.1:0-25872 GCA_903067095.1 Girardinus metallicus
GCGGTGGGTGAAATGGTGCCGTGGCTGTCCCGGTGCGGGTGTCGCTCCCCCGTCCCTCTCCGCCTGCGGTGCCTCCTCGGAGGGCAGTAACCATGGCGACGGAGCCCCCCCCCCCCCCCCTTTCTCTCTTTCTCTCTCTCTCTCACACACACACACACACACTGTAATGCTGCTGTAAACACTCAGGATGCTATCAGGAGGCAGGTGCGTGTGTGTGTGGTGTGTGTGTGTGTGTGGAGCAGATAAGGAGGTTGGTGACGTCAGAGCAGGAGAACCTGGACTGACCGGAAGCACCGAACCCGGCTCCAACTGGACCGGGTTCTGAACGGATTCCTGTCATCCAGACTTTCTGGTTTCCTTTTTCACCGCAGAGAGAGCATCCGTTTTCAGTCTTGCCGCAGATTCTCAGCAGGATTTAGACTTGGCCTTTGACTAGGCCACTCTAGTCAAAGCTTGTCTAGTCCACTTTAATCAAACTGCAGTCCGTTTACCTATAAAGTCCAGTCTGTTTGGGGAGGTGTAAATGCTGATCAAACTCTGGTCCTCCAAACCTCGGTTGGGGTTTGGTTGAGGTGAACTCTGGTTCAGTTCGAATGCAGATGTGAACGCCAAGCGGACCAGCGGAAACCGCTCCAAAAGCACGAAGTGGACTACAGCGCAGGGCATTCTGGGTAAATACAACCAAAACAAATACGCTAGCCTTGTGCTAGCAGGAGAAATGGCTTGTGGTCTTTTAACAAAAACAAGAGAAAAATCCAACAACCACTAAAATCCGACGTCATTTTTGTTTACATTTCGTGTAGACAGCAGTTTCGTTCTGTTTCTTCTTCAGAGGTTTTCATGTCATTTCTTTCAGTGGTTTTTGGTTTTTGTTTGTGAAAATAATGAAAACCATCAAAGGTTTTCCTCTTACTTCAATTAGATACTTTGTGTTGGTTTTTCACATAAATCACTATCACTTAAAATCCCAATAACCTGCTGCTGGCCACGCCCCCAACTCAGTGTTTACACTCTCATGTGAAAATGGCTGCAAACAGATGTACAATTATACAACCGTACATCTTTGAAAAGCAGAAGTGGAACCTCCTGCATAACCAGCACAAATGCACCAAGTGATCAACAACATAACACTTTGTCTCTTCCAGCAGCCGTTGTACAGCGCATACAGCGGTAAAACCAGCTGAGTAAATGTGCTCTGGTTGCCAGGTAACTTCATAGATTGAAGTTTTGGAAACGGCTCATTTTCCAGACACCAATAAAAACAGTCGTAGTGGTTTTTTAAGCACTACGACTGTTTTAGGAGCAGATGAGACCCAAATGGAAGTATAAAAATGCACAAAATGTGAATTTTGCATAATAGCTTCCCTTTAAAGCAGCGTTTCCGAAATGAAGTGTGTCCGGTTGTGTTGTGGGCTCATCAGCATACAGGTGATTGTTCTGGTGAGGCAGGAGGACTTCAGCTCCCAGGATGCCTGAGCAGAGCAACGACTACCGGGTGGTGGTGTTCGGAGCAGGCGGGGTGGGGAAGAGTTCGCTCGTTCTTCGGTTTGTTAAAGGCACCTTCAGGGACACCTACATCCCCACGGTGGAGGACACCTACAGACAGGTGAGACACAAACAAGTCATTCCTGATTGTTCAGGAAAAACGTCTCCTAGGAGGCAAAACATCACGTCTTCATGTTTTGCCTCCAAAATATTTGGCTAAAAGGAATGAAGATATGCAGAAACTGAACCGCTGACCCAGATTGTGGCCTGAATGAAGTGGATGTCTGCCGTCTCTGCAGGTGATCAGCTGCGACAAGAGTGTCTGCACGCTGCAGATCACTGACACGACAGGAAGTCACCAGTTCCCCGCCATGCAGCGGCTCTCCATCTCCAAAGGTCACGCCTTCATCCTGGTCTACTCCATCACCAGCCGCCAGTCCCTGGAGGAGCTCAAACCCATCTACCAACAGGTCCGTCTGCGCCCCTTCTGAGGAACTGGAGGCTCAGAAGCCTGGTGTCGCAAAAAAGCCTCAAACCCAAAGCTAAACAGAATATTAGATTCTACAGTGTTGGATGAAAAACTGTTGTTCCCAATCAACAGTTAAGCTCATAAAACTCCTAATGAATCATTTTCAATGTTTCTGACATAAATGTCAGAAAAATCCCACCGTCACAGAAATGTATTTGAAATTCAAATTTAACCAAAAAGTGCCTTAATGAATAATAAGTCTAAATTTTTTTACATCTAGTTTTATAGTTTTTCATTTTTCCACTTCAAATCTGTATTTACTTTTCAATTAAATTGTGTACATATTAAAAGTGGGCAACACTTAATGTGGTTCATGTGCTTAATAGGCCTGTCGCAATAAATTCATTAGTAGCATTAATTAATACGAGCTCAATAATTATCTTTTTTCCCTTTTCTCTCTTTTTACCAAAAACTGGACAACAAAAATCTTTATTCTGATGTTTTGGTCTCAACCAGCCATTATTTTTGCAGGACAGGAATTTTTATTTATTGTTTCTGTTGTTTTGTTTGTTTATTTTTGGACATTTTTAATGTCTTCCACTTCCAGTGTTAAATATTCATTAGAATGTAAAGTTTATTGAGCTTTGAGAATGTATTATTATGCCATTATTACTATTATGTTACTTGAAAATGGTCTCAAAACAACAATATTATTGTTTATTGCAATAATTTCTGGCACATTTTATCGTGACAGGCCTAGAAACGGCAATGTTTATTCTTACTGTGCTTATAAGTAACTGATTAATCTGCAGATTCTGGCCATCAAAGGGAGCGTGGAGTCCATTCCCATCATGCTCGTGGGCAACAAGAGCGATGAGACGGCCCAGCGCGAGGTGGAGACCAAGGTGGGCGAGGCTCAGGCCACTTCCTGGAAGTGCGCCTTCATGGAGACGTCGGCGAAGACGAACAGCAACGTGAAGGAGCTGTTCCAGGAGCTGCTGGCGCTGGAGAAGAAGCGGGACATGAGCCTGAGCATCGACGGGAAGCGCTCAGGGAAACAGAAACGAGCCGACAAGCTGAAGGGGAAGTGCAGCGTCATGTAGGGGAGGGAGGCGCTGGCAGTCCGCCTCTCTGCTCCAGACGAACAAAACGCCTGGAACATTCGCACCGGGTCTGGACCGGACTGGGTCTCTGATCTGTACATATGAGCTCCACTGTTAACAACAGGAAATCTGGACCTTCAGGACTCAAAACGCCGACGTTTCTGTTGTTTCGACGTTCCTGGACCTGGATGTACTTTAGGATTAAACAATCTGGTGTTTTCCTTTCCTTCTGACCGTAATGGCAGTCAGTCCGTCGGTTTTACAGCATGCACCTCAACATGAAGGCCGGAGCTGCAGCGGACTCATTACTGAACATTTATACGCTTTTATCTCTTCTCTGGCTGCTGGTAGAAAGGCTGGGAATTCTGATGCAACACATTAATAACCCTTTCTGGGACCAGAGGCTGAAGGTTGGAAGGCCAAAGGTCACCTGTTGGCAGAAAGGCCCTGTAGTGTCTATAATATGTTTTTGTTGGTGTGGAACTGTGAAAAGTGTCATTGCAGTCAGCAGAGATTTACACATTTATGTTTTATTGTTTTTGAGATTGGACCTGCTGGTTCTGATGTTCTCTCTCAGAACACCTGAATGAAACAGGTCAACATGGTTTGAAGTTCTGCAAATCCTCGCTAAGGAACTGATTATTTGATCTGGCTTTGCTGAAGCAGAGATGGACCTAAAAGTTCAGGAATAGTTCTCAAGGATTGGAGTTTCAGTCCTCATGTGGTGGGCACAGTTTTACTAATGCTAATGCGCTAATAGCAGAGCTAATTCTTTTGTTTAATGTTTGAAAATATCTAGCACACTTAGCTTCCCCTAAATTTATTTTTCCAGAAGAATGAATTTACTTGGCTGTTTTGTAAACTTTCAGTCGAATAAAGTTCAACATCTGTGTTGAGGTTTTGTTATCCACGCTTAAATTAATAGTCATCAGTGGCGGCGCCACGGGGGCCCTAGAGGGAGCTATAGCACCCCCAGAAAATATTAGATTTATTTTTTTTAATCTGATTTAACACTACTTATATGTAGTTGTTGCAGCATTTTCATCAAAAGACACAAAATAAAAATAAATTATTATATACTGAGTTAAAAAAAAAAGATCCCAAAGGAGGATTTGAACTTTGTCTCATCACTGCCAGGAAACAATTGACATGATGCCGGCTCCGCCCCCATGCAGATCCTCCCCCAATCATGCCAGGGTATTTGTCAGCAACTAACCAATCAGCGGTCGCAATTTGCACTTCAGCGATACCGACAGTTTATCACAGCAAACTACCAAATGTTAGTCAGCACAAAGGTAACCGCTAGTAAGCATAACATTTTTTTATCATAATAGTGATAGTCAAATCAAGCCCTGTGGCGGTTAATTAGGCAAGTAAATAAACACAAGTTAATTTTAAAGAATAAATAAAAAACAAATATGACAATATGACCCTTTGCACGTGACGTCACTGTCTCCACCACGATGGACGTCCAGACCTATGCTCTCCTGTGGGAACACGTACTAATGTCGCTTTTATTTAGTTGATTTCGCAGTAAAATGGTCACAAGGTGCTGCGCAAACAGACAAACGGTCAAAACCAAGCTTGTCGTTTTAACGAGGAAAGATGCAGCGATGGATATCAGCCGTCAATCATAATGACTGGCAGCTGTTAGCCACGGATTTACAGCGAACACTTTATACAAGGTAAGAAGATTAAGTAAAGTATAAAGTATACTTTATAAAGTATACTTTATAAGTAAGTATAATTAGAAAGATATCAAATATTGCATTATGGAGAAGATAGCGTCTAACCCTCAGTAACCATGGAAACAATGCCACGCCGACATGTAGCCTAGCATGTATGGAAAAAAAAATGATTAGCGTCTCGTCTTCTGTTCGTTTTTAAGGCTGCTTCGGTTTCAGGGAAAACGCTGTTTATGACATAGTGACATAAATCACGTGGTGTGAATTCAGGTAGAGTCGGCAAAATTCATCAACACGTCAGGAGGGAGGAGGTTCGTCAGATAAAGGCAAATCAGTCTGATTAAAATAACAATACTGTGTTGATAACTTTAGGGAAAAAACAGATCCGTCATCGCATCCTCAGTAAAATGCTTAGGTCCCCCTTTGCACCTGCAGAAAAAAAAATTCAGGAGCCGCCACTGATAGTCACGCTCGACGTCTTATGCAAAATAAGAGCATAAGACGTCACTTCCTTAGCGGTTAGCTAGTCAGACCATCATCAAGGAGTAGGAAGAGAGTTTTATACGGCGTGTGTTTTGTAGTTGACTGCAGACCCCGCTTTAAATACACGTTGAAATCACGACAATGCATGTATATGCATCTAGTTGTCATTGAAAACAATTTATTGACTTATTTTTGTCGTATCTTGTTAACCGACAGCTCCTCTAAATGGCACGGACCTCTTACTGCGCATGCGTACTCACTGCTACCTTTTGCTTGTACAAAAACATGTTCAAAAATGAAACAAAGCCAATAAAAATAACTCAAATACAACCACATGCTTATAAAAGTAAAAATGTAAAAATAAATACATGCAGCCTTTTTCCTCCTTTTCTGTCCGGTGAACATCACCGTATTCTGACAGAACTGCCGCTCCGCCATGATGGACGTGAAAACGACCTGGGCGCTCTTGTAAATGCCGTAACAAAACCTCACATGCGGCATCCTAGTATCGCTTTCATTTAGTTGATTTCGCAGTAAAAAATGGCCACAGGTTGCTGCGCGGTCGGCTGCAGAAACAGAGAAGGGTGAAAACCAAACTTGTCATTTTATTTTATAGCTTGTAACGAGCAACGATAAGGCGGCGTTGGATGGCAGCCGTCAGCCGTAACGGCTGGCAGCCCTCGGTGTAATGGCGGATTTGCAGCGAACACTTTTTACAAGGTAAGAAGATTAACGTTCATATAATTTATAAGTTAGTATGACTAGAAAGATATCAAATATTGCATTATGGCGAAGGTACTCGTCTTCTAACCATCAGTAACCATGGAAACCGTGCCACGCCGTCATGTAGCCTAGCATGTTTGGAAAGAACTGGTTAGCATCTCGTCTTTTGTTCGTTTTTAAGGCTGCTCCGGTTTACGGGGAAACGCTGTTTATGACGGTGATATAAGTGATGTGATGTGAATTCAGGCAAAGCCGGTAATTTGATCAACATGTCAGGGGGGAGGAGGTACGGCTCGTTTTCTAAGCTAGCTGCTTCAGGCACCGGTAAAAACCGCCGTCTATGAGGCCCAGCCAGGTCTGTTACTTTCAAAGATAAATTAGCTCGACTCGAACAAGAAGAGGCCATGAGTAAACTGTCAAAAACAACTTCGGAAAACAATTTCAGTCGCTCAGCTCAAAACTCCCGATCCTCATTTAATACGTCCATCATGGCGCTTCGAATGACTTAGTGACGTAGTTGTAACGGGCAAAAGGGCCTGAACCAGTCAGGTAAAATCAGCTTCAGAGTTAGCCATACTTAGCAACCATACAACTGAAACCAGGAGTGAAAGGTCTGGCCCAAAACTCACTTCCTGAAGCTCAAGATGTGCAAAAACAAATGTGAACCTGTGAAGGGAAAAATACTACATGTGTCACATGTATGGTGGTTATGAAATATGGTTAAAATTAGCGTGTTAGCATTAGCTTCCACTAATTGCTACGTTGATTTAGCATTAGAGGAATTAATCAGCCATCAAATAAAATCAAGTGCTGCAGCCCGGAAATGCCTAACCCATGCAGGGCTGTGTGCCTTGAGGACCAGGGTTGAAAAATCTGTTTTTTTAGTTTTCCAATATATTTGGCTTAAAAATAGTTCTAAAAATTAGATCGTACTTTTGAATATCTTAATTTATTGTGTATTTTACGGCCTTTTTTCACTATAATAGCCTTTCCTATCACTTATCTGGGCAGGTGTTGTATTTTCTCTGATGTGGTGAGATCTTTGTGTTTAAAAACGGACCCAGCATTGTTTACATGTTCCTTTCATCATCTTACCCACTGATTAAGGTATATGACGGTTATTAAATTCAAACATTTACGCCAGAACCTTCTCCAGGCCGCCGTTACACCCAGACACAGACCAGCACATCAGTTTGCTGCCATCTTCTGGATAACTTATGGCATTACAACTCAGCTGTTTTCCAGGCTTTTTGAACTTTTGCTGCAAATTTCACAAACTTTTCATTGAGAGTGAGGGCAATTAGACATAAAATATGCAGCTTTAATTTGAATTCTAATCTCGTTCATACCCTTTCAACAAATTTATTTCAGGAGCTTTATCTTCACTTTAACATTACACACAAATGGATGTTTGAAAGCCTTTATTTCTGTTGAATTTATTTTTTATAAATGTTGGATTTGCAGTAAAACTTAGAAAATTATATATTTCTTGTTTGGTTTCTTCCCTTTTTGCTGATTTATTTTTCAGTAGGAACCTAAAGTTTAATGGATATCATGAATAGAGAAAATTATAAACATTTTTCTGTCTGAAATAATGAGGATAAACCTGCAAAAACCAAGATTTTTCATCTGATTCTGATAAATTCAGTTTATCGGGTGGAAGTTTGATCCGTCAGTCTGTTTGCTGCCCCCTAGAGGACAGATAGTGCCACTCTCCGGTTTGAATGCTGATATGTTTTCAAACTGCATCCAAATAATCAGCTGCAGTTCGTTTGCAAGTAAATAAGATTTTAATATATGCAAAATTTTAATACATTTAAAAGTGATTTGTTTTCTGCAGATACTTCCAAGATTTTCTAACCTCTTGAAAACCAAACAGAGCAACAGTAATAATTATTTTACATAAATGGAAAAATGTATAGTTGAATATGTTTTAATATATTACAAAATAAAAGAGAACCTTGCCCAAATTGTACAACTGTTTTACAACACTTCTGTCAAAATACTCATTTTTACATATAAAACTTCTAACTTTCAGCCCTGATTGAGTTAATTTAAAAACTACATTAGTACACGATTTAATTATTGTTTACTCATCGGATATTAAGGTAAACAAAATTTCCATTTTGTCTTAATTTTTGCCAAATATATGAAGACAATAGGGATCTGCTGTGTGGTTTTTCAAGACTCATTAATTATGCTGATCCAGAACTAATCTAACTTTTTGATGAAATTTTTATTGTTTTCTAGAGCTAAATTGGGGCCATAAAGTTTGTTCAAAAGAAATAAATTTAAACTGGAAAAAAAAAATCTGAAGCTGAAAAAAATCCCCTTAAATCTGAAAAGTAGCTTTTTTCTTCAGTTTTGTAAAATTTTTTCAGTTTCAAAATCATTTTTCAGTTTCATCTGTTTTTTCTTTTGAGCAAAACTTTATGGCCGCAATTTAGCTCCATATTTTTTGAAGGAAATTGTTGCTGAGACGAAACCGGTTTCTTAGTGCTGGAGTTTGTAGAAACAGAATCTGTCGATAAGCAGGAAAATGTGCAGGAAATCTGTTCAAAGATGGGAATAAAATGTGTCCCTGTCCGGGTGAATTTGGTCCCTATAACCAGTATGGCCACCAAACTGTCCACCGGGGGGCGCTGACAGGAAGTTCATGGATCCAACCTGCAGATAACGGTGATTCAACCGCTGCAGGTAGAAAACAGGGTCTGAAAGCATGAGTGGGAGTTGGATGTGATTCATGTTTGTCCCTGTTTGTGTTCAGATGGCCGTCCTGAACGCTGAACTCAAACAGATCTTGGACAACAAAGAGAGACGGTGTCCAACCAAGATCAACAGACTGAGTCACACAGAGGCCACGGAGGTGATGTCAGAGCAACCCCCGGCTGCAGGTACGTTTCTGCCAGAGACAACAAGCCTTAAAAACAGCCCTGCATAACCCAGTTAAAACTGGAGCAGTTTGTGCCTCTTTTATTTGGCTAGCTGGTGTTTTTAATATTGCTAATCAACTTAAATGAATAAAATCTGATACATTTCTTCTGCTAAAAACTACAGAGGAATCCTGAAATAAGCAAGTACTTCTTCTCACTCTAATTATGTTCTGGAGGAAAAATATTCAGTTATTGGATAGGAAATGTTCACATATTAATCCCTCGGGTCAGAGGTTAGCATAACTAGCTAAAAAGCTAGTTATGCTATTCCCAGAGCACTAAACATTAGCTCTGCTAACACACTACACCAACATAGTATTTGGTAGAAGCTAATGCTAAAGTGCTAACTTTATCATTAGCACTTTAGCTAATGCTAAAGTGCTAAAGCTTTAGCGAAAGTATTAGCACTAGCTAAATGCTTTAGCTAAAGCTAGTAGCACTATGTTGCTACTTTGTAGCACTATGTTGTGCTACACAGTAATAAATCATCCTCTACAATTTATTAGCAGTTATTGTACACTTAGCTGCTCATTAGCGCTTCAGGAAGTGATTCTTTAGAACAGACCTTTCACTCACAGTTTTAGCTTTACACCTGTTGTCGAGTATTGCTACTGAAAATGTACAAAAGAGTAAATTAGCGATTTGGAATTTATCTGTAAAATTTAATTTGAGGGACGTGAACTAAATGCTTTTAAAGTTAGCAGAAATGCTAAAATGCTAAGCAAAATATTTAGCTCAGCTATTAGTACGCTAGCGGATAGTATCCTCACCACCTCCTTGTTCTGCTGGATTAACGTGAATGACCTTAAGGTCACAGCACTACCACCATGTTATAATTGTCTTTGTCAGAAATAGTGTCTTAGTTTTGCGCCACACATAGCAGGAAGCTCCACTCTTTTCTCATCAGACCACAGAATATTTTACCAAACATCTTGACTGATAAGATGTTCTTTGGTAGAATTTATTGATTTATTGGCTTTTTTTGATTTTTTTTAGTTCATGTAAGAAATAAGATAAATTTTCACATCATTAGCTGTGTTTCCTTTGCACATATAATTGCATAATTTGAGATTTTGAAAATAAATTTGCTTTTTGGAAACAGCAATTTTGAAAAAGTCTTTAGTTTTGCCGCTTGAATGACCTTATTGACGTTGGTTTATTTCGCAAAACTGCAATTAAACACTTTTTCGCATCACATAAGTCACATGGTAAACAACCGGATGTTACCACTGGCAGAAACGACAAAGAAGAAGAAGACGACAGGAAGTAGTTGGAGGATCGTGGTTTTAATGATTTACTGTGTGAACAAACTTATTCACAATTAGTTTCTTATTTAATGACAAACTGCAATGGGAAAATTGTGTTTTTTCGACATTAGCGAAACACTGCCAGAGTTTTGCGAACATTTGTGATAGAAACGCAGCCATTGAGGGACGGGAGGGAATGTTTTCTGGCTGTTTGACCCCAGGATCTCAGAGAAGGATCTGAGAACTCATCCCGACATCAAACCCTCTTTAGATCCTTTGTGGCTGAATTAAAATATTTATTTAAAGCTGATATGCTGGATGTAAAACCCTCTGCAGGACTTTCCGCTGTTTGGACAGTGAGTCATCTGGATATCGACCTTTTCTGTTCTGCCTTTGGCTAACTTGTTGTTTCTCAGGTTTGCATCAGGATAAAGATTAGCTTTCATGGAGAGCATGATGTCCGAGCCGCAGGTCGATAACTCAACCAACTCTTCATCTCCCACATTTAAACCAACACAGCTGGTTTCATTACACAAACACACTCTGTCCTGCTGCCTCACATCTGTTACGGGAAGTCTCCATCCTTCTCATTCCCCCGTCGCCTGATGGACCAAGAAGCTCCTCTCTGATTGGCCCTCAGCTCAGGCTCCCCAGCAGCCAATCAGCTTCTCCATGGAAGTGGTGCGCAGCATCTCCTGAGGGTCTGACTGCCAGGAAGTCAGGGATGTACGAGCATCTCCTCCTCCTCCTCATTGTTTCCGGGAAGTGTGTGTGTTTTCCATGCAGCATCACGATTCATTACTTTGTTTTTTGGGGGTTTTTTTGCTGTCAGCTGCTGAGTCATCTTTTCATGATTTTAATGTGGCTGCATCTCGTGATGAAGTTCACTTTTTCCCCTAAAGCAGAAAAGAGAATGACTCATCAGAGGCTGCAGCAGCTGATGAAACTTAAAGGAAACATGAAGGAAACATGGTGAAAACATGAAGGAAACATAAAGGAAACATGAAGGAAACATGGTGAAAACATGAAGGAAACATGAAGGAAACATGGTGAAAACATGAAGAAAACATGGTGAAAACATGAAGGAAACATGAAGGAAACATGAAGGAAACATGGTGAAAACATGAAGGAAAATGAATGGATTATTAGATATTTAGTGCGCAGATAAAAGTAGGTAATAATTGAGAGCAACAAAAGTTTGATTTATTTTTTTTCTTTACTAAAAAAACTTAAAAGCATAAATCTAAATGTTTTATTTTTATGTTCAGGACTCATATAGCACATTATGTTGATACCAGTGACGTGCGCTCAGGGGAGGCAGGTGAGGCGGCTTTGAGTTGCACTTTAACGGTTTCTCCCTTTGCTGTGGAGCCCAGCATGAAATTAATAATACACATGTCCAAGTTTGGTCGAGTTAACGGACTTCTTCTACGGCGGCAGCGCGGCTATGCACGGCATTTAAAGGAATAGTCTCTTTGCCCTCCAGCGTTGTCTGCAAAATTTCCTTATGTAAACCATAACATCCTGGGGGTCTATATCTGTAAATCTGATTATGATCAAGTCAGTGCTACGAACCTCACCGCACGTCACTGTTTAATACATGTAAACAGGTCTGATCAACTTTTTACCAAAATTCTCAAGTTAAGAGTAACTGAGGCCAGAAAAATATTTATTTTAATATCTTTTTATTTAAAATGTTTTGCTTTTATATGCCTAACTAACAAAATGCAATGATTCAATAGCCTGGGCCAAGAATGTCCAGTTTAAAGCAAAATCTGATCAAAAGCTGTCAATTTGGAAGTTATCGAGGAAAAAGACGATATTTTTTTTATTAAAAATTGTAAAAGAAAAATAAAAACTAAAAAATCGAATCCTTTTATTTTCATCTACACAACTAACATATTTGATCAAACTCTAAAAAGAAATAAAAACTGTTTACAGAAAGCTACTCGAAAGGCACATTATGTAGCAATCTGACAAAATCTTACTTTGAAAAAATTTCCAACATTTCTAAAAAAAAAAAAGAAAATAATCTGTTTTTTATTTTAAATCAAGCAACACGTCGGTTTCTGAGCTGGGAAGATGAGTTCCTGTAGTTGGCCACCAGATGGCGCCACAGACTAAGCTGCAGTTCTGTTTCTGTGCAGCAGGGGGCGCAGTGAGACCACAGATGTGCAGCAGCGTGAGTTGCAGGTTGTTTTGAAGAGATTGCGTGAGTCACAGACAACCTGAGTCACGTGTCTGCTTCACTGCCCTCCTCACTGTCTGTAAATCTCAGACTTTCTCCAGTCTAGTTTTACTCACAGCTCCTATTTAGACGCTGATGCTTCCAAAATGACACGTCTTGTTTTCTCCACGGGGATCATTTGACTCACGGTGTATTTTTAGCTCTTTTGCATTCACTATGTGGAAAGCATTTGTAGGAAACACGGACAGATAGGAATGTTGTTCTGCAGTCGATGTGGAACAGTTTGTGTTTATGCTTCTGAAGCGTTAGAGCTGGTATTTGATCCAACAACATGATGCACATTAAAACTGAACCTCAGATCAGCTGTGTTCTCAGCAGACCTTTTTGTCTCCTGCAAGCCAACAATCAAGGTGTGTTTTGTGTGTGAGAGCTGGATATTTGCTGAGTCATGCTGTTGTCTTCTTCTTCTTCTTACTGGAATCACTCGCTGACTTTTGCCCCATTTTCTGCTCCCAGACAGGCGTTTTGATTTGTCATCTCTGATGTTTTTCCTGTAATTTCTGCCTCTCAGCACCTTCAGCCGCTGCTGCCCTGCAGTCGGTCTGCTCTTTAAACAAATCCTGATTTTACCATCTGGGGTTTTGCTCTGTTAGCAGCAGACATGGCAGTGAACTCATCTTATTTTGTCCACCTTGCACAGTGACTCATCACATTTACACTTTTAAAAAACAAAAATACTTCCTTCCCAGCTGGAATAGTATGTGCTCTGGTAACCTTGATGTCTCCCGGTTAATCTGTGTTGACAGTTAGTGCATCAGTGATTGCGTGCAAACATTCCTGGGAATCCAGGCCTTGCCAGCACCAGAGCAGCGTTGCAGTCGGTGTTTTAATAAACAGTAGCTGTCCCTGCTGCAGAACTGGCCCCTCTGCACTGCAGGTACGGTTTTCAATCTGAAGTCTGCAACATGGCTCTGGACTTTGCATTTACTTAAAACAACAATAACACGGCGCGGCGGCCATATTTAAAGTGTGTCCACCGCTTTTTGTGTCTAAATAGTTTATTTAGGGTTCAGTCGTTATGTTTCTGTGCAAATGTTCACGTTTTCAGCTAACATTAGCATTTTAGCTCATTTTCACGTAGCGCCTCATGGAGTAAGTCCATGTTAGTGAACATGCTGTGATATATGCTGCTGGCATAATTTTCGCTAACTTTAGCATTTGTTTCCGCAGCTGTTTACACACATTACTTTAAATCAACAAACAAAAACGGCCATTTTCATCATCAGCGTGTGAATGAATGGAAATGACCGATTTCATGTAAATTCTCCTTGCTCCCCCTTTAAGTTGCGCTAAAAAGTTAGCTGTGCTAATCCTGAAACGAAAAAGGCTAATTAATCAGAAATCTCACGACCCCGCTGCAGTACCTCCGCGACCCTCTTACCTGCCGCAACCCCCATGTTGAAGACCTTTAAGCTAAAGACGGCAAATTACCAGATTTCAACAGGTTTCTTCTTCTAAAGCTGAACTTTCTATTAATTGTTAAAATTTTATATTAATTGCTGACGCTGAACTGAATCAGCAGGTTGTTAATAAATAATTTTAGATCTGTTGACTTTAGCAACCAGATGTTTGCAGCTTTTTTCCCTACGTTCCATGTCTGAACAGATTTGCTGGTTTTTCGGTAGAACTGAGCAGAACATCCCACAGTAAAGGTTGTAAGATATTTGAAGTTATTTCAGGGTTTGTCAGACGCATCCAGACCTCGTGTGGATGTGACAAAACTCCTGAAATTAATTGAATGAATTTTTTTCTTTAAGTTTTTCTGAGAACTTCAGAAACTAACTGAACTGAAGAATCTTTGGAGGAAATACAGCAGAAGTTCTTGTCCAAACCAAACAATGTTGATGAGGAGCAACAATTTGTACAACCAAGATAAAAACAGGGTCAGGATTACAGGTTTTATCAATCAAATCACTTTCATAGTGATTTGTAGTTTCACTCTCACAATAAACAAGATATGAAAGAGCAGAAGAGTTCAGGCAGAAACGTTCCTATCAGAACAACGAGTCGGTGCGTTTCTGAAGAACGAACCGCAGCAGATATGATAACTCCAGATCCCTGGAAATGTTTTCCAGTTTGTGTTTCGGGTCACCATGTTCCTCTTGCAGGTTGGACCTGTTGCAGCCTGCCGCCTCTTCGTGATGCAGCGTTTTTTTGTTTAGAGAACGTCGATGTGTACAGTCTGAACGAGATCACGCTGCTGCTGATGGGAGCTGGAGCGCCGCCCGGCATCACCGCCATGCATTCCTGCGGGAGGCGTCAGCGCCTGAGGTGAGCCGGAAGTAAAAAAAAAACTGGGGCAGATTATTTCCCTGAAGCGGCTTTCTAACGTTCCCGGAAAAAGTGAGAGCTGCAGTCCGGTCTGGGATCGCTCTGTTGGTGCGTTAGCGGGAACAGGAGCTGGAGAAGGTCGAGTTTCTGATGGGCTCGGCCACACTTCAGCGAAGCGTTTCCAAGAACCGAGCAGCAGAAGGAAACGCTGCTGCCGCAGGGCAGAAACTCTGTTCTCTGTAAACAAGAAGTCGCACAAGCTGAACGACCTCAGAGGACGGTCAAGGTCAGAGAAGGTAATGATGAAACAATGAAAAACCTCAGAGAACGGCTGACGTCACGCTGTAGAAATCTACATTAGAAGAAGCTGCTCTTTGTAAAATGTTTCATAAATAATGTGTTGTTTTTTTACATATTTAGTCAAACAGTTAATTATCGAGCTCCTGTACTGGCGATGCACCGATCCACGTTTCACCACCGACATCTGAGCTTTAATCAGCCGATACGACGTAAAACATTTATTTTTATTTTAAATAAATGTTAAACATGAATGAAAACTCTGCAGTAGCACAGCTCACTTAAACCCACCAATAGAAAACAATTCGGTCAAACATGTAGAAAAAGCTTCAATTTGTTCAGTGCAGTTAGAAATTTAACAGCCAAAGCAAAAATAAATAACAATGAAACTGAAACTGACTAAAACAATGCAAAAAACAAACAACAATAAAGTGCAACTGTGAATTTTACATATAATGTGAAATAAACAATAAATCATGACATCACTCAGAGCACAAGTCATAGAGCTAGACTGAATAGATCTGCACATCGTCACCAATAACCGATCTAGACGCTTCTTCAATATTGGGACTAAAGATATTAATATGTGATCAGCATCGTCTGTCTCCTGTGGTCCTACTGCCGTCTGCAGAAATGCAACACTTCCATCCAGAAACAACCAATCAGAGCCAGGAGGAGG
The DNA here is from genome assembly GCA_903067095.1 of Girardinus metallicus. NCBI lineage: Eukaryota > Metazoa > Chordata > Actinopteri > Cyprinodontiformes > Poeciliidae > Girardinus > Girardinus metallicus. The sequence continues at coordinate 15,624 of CAEGAE010050689.1, forward strand.
ATCTTAGTGCTGTCAATCAACCTCGTGTACCACCGTACCTTTACTTTAGTTAGAATATGTTGAAGTAGAGTTACTCTGACTTGGGTATAGTTTTTGGCTACTCTGTCTGTTATCGGGGGTCCATGCTGTACTTCATAAAAAGGCACCACAGTAACTTCGTCCTCACATAAATCCAGAGTGAAACGGCTCAGAACCATAAATAAGTCCTGCAGCTTTGTCAGAAAGTCAGAGTATTTCCTCCTGCTGTCGTTCGGCTGCCTGCAGATTCGTCTCTGTTCATGGAGAAACCAGAAACTCGAGCTGGAACTGGAGGACAGAAACTCCAGAGGGGAAACCACTTCCTGCCGCCCCGTTCTTCTTCTTCTTCTTCTTCTTCTGCTGTGGGAAAATGACTCGGGTCCTGCTGTGATGGTGGAGCTGAAACTGAAGTGGAGCCGATAAATGTGGTATAAAACGGGGTTTGCCTTGTCTCAGCTGGTAGAGGATCTGCTGTTTGTTACGACTCTTATTTTAACCTTCAGAGCTCTTTTTGGCTGTTCTGATTCAACAGAACTGAAAACGTTTCTGCTCTCTTTAAGCTTTAAACAATATCAGTTCGCTGAACTCTTCAGGACCTTCACTTCTAGCTCAGCAACAAAAACAAGAATGAAAACTGTAATTTACTTTATCAACAGCGTTAAAACTAATGTTAGAAAAGTTGTGATGCTATTCTTAAACTTTAAAGATCTAAAAATAATGAATTGTTTCAACAAATAATAATAATTCAACAGATATTTCACACGAATACGTAAAGTAATCTCAGATTCTTCCTCAGATAATCCTCCATGTGAAGCGATTGGACTCCCACACACTCCTCCTCAGCATCTGAGCTGATGCTTTACCACACACACACACACACACCCCCCCCACACACACACACACTCAGAGCATGACCTCTGCATTGTGACAACGCTCTGAGTCATCAGCCTTAGGTGACAGACGGACGTGGAGCCTGAATTTTACTACGATGCAAAACAGGAAAACATCAAGACACTTTAGCAACAATTAAGATGATTTTAATACTAAATGCATTCATGAAAATACAACACAGACATTTAAACAGAGCAAAGCTTGACAGGAAACAGACTGAAGGTTTACAGTGCAACGATTAAACTATTCAGAAATAACGATAAAAACCTGTTTGTTAGTGTTGCTTTGATTCCTTCATGCATGTTTGAGAAATCCTCTAGTCTCCATAGCAACCATTCTGTTTGCTTCTCCAGGCGAGCCTCACACACCCATTCAGCTCCTCTAGACTAGCGGCAGCAGCAGTTAGCAAACACCTGGTGGAAGTATGACTCGTTTTACAAACACCTCTCAGTTGCTACATTCACATTAAAAAAGTGTGTGAAATTATGCAACTATCAAATCAGAAAAGCAAATAAAATCACTCGAGAATAAGTTTGTTCATGTGATGCCATTAAAAAACCTGCAGCGCCGTCAGCCTCCTACCGCTTCCTGTCGTTTTCCTCGTCGTTTCTGCCAGTAGTAACAAACGGTTGTGGATCACATGACTTGTTTCCATTGCAGTTTTGCGAAGTACAATAATTTTAATGCAGCTGAAAAATCAACGTCATTTTAGCACAAAAATGTTTTTATTTGAATTTTGTTTTGTTTGAAATGGTCGTGTTTCCATTAAGCAAATTTATTTTCATAACTCCAATTTGTGCGATTGTGTGGTCAGTCGAAACGCTGGTAAAGTCGTTGTTAAAGGGTTAATAGAGGACCGTTGTTGTGACGACTTCCTGAAGTCTCAGAAAGAACAGGAGCTTCTTAAAGAGACAGAGGCCCAATTTCAAGTCAAACTTCTTTTAACTCAATTATATATATATTTTTTTTAAAACAACTGAAGGTAACATAGTTACTTGATTGTGCTATAAAATGGCACTGCATGCCTGAAAATAAATGGTATTTATTTCCACCCCACTGATCAGAACGTCTCCAACCAGATGGGATGTTTCCACCAAACTCGAACCCTGAGCAGCTTTTGGTTGTTTTTATTGTGCAGGACTTACCGCGGTCACCCAGCACACCCTGACTCACGTTTTCTGCCTCGGCAGCCAGCAGGGCCGGGCGCCGGCCTTCTCCCGCCGTAACGTTTCACTTCGTCTCGCAGGTGAAGTGGAAATGGAAAGGAGTTGGCTGCTGATTGGAAACACCTGGCCGTTACTATTTACACCTGGCTGCTGCTCTTACCGGGTTTGTCCTCGTTTTCCTGTCAGCAGACATGACAGGCTTTCAGTTTGGTTTGTTTGCATCAAACCATAAAACAATTCTACGTTCACTTTTCTATATTAGTTGTTTATTTTGCATCAACTTAAGTATATTTAGTAAAAAAAAACGCTTAAATTTCGGTGACTTTTGTGAGGCAGGTTTTAGTAAATCTAAGTGTTTTAGGTACCTGAATAAAACCGAACATTACAGAACTGATCCGATTTGTTCTGAACTGGAACTTCTTGGTAATTTAAAGTCCTAATTACGGCGTTTGTTTCCTTTCAGCAAAATCAAACTGGGGTTCCACATCAGAGGAAAGATTCCTGTGCTTTTATTGCCGTGTATTCCAGGGAGGCTTTGCTAATTCGACCTGAGATTTATGTGCTACTACCAGCAGTAAATACTAGTTCACACTCATCATCATATCTGGGTCAGAAAACAATACGTGGAAAGCAAGAAGCATAAATAAATCACAGCCTGTTTTTCTGCGTACTATCCAAACAAGGACAGCCTTTTGAGCTGCAGCCTTTGTGCTTCCTATAATAAGATAAAAGGATCCTGACCTGGCTGGGAAAAACTAGCGTACTGCACCAAATTGTGGCGTTATTAAAGCCATTTCCTGCCAAAGCTGAACTGAGCTGTACATGTTGGCTTTGCAACTATTTGGACACCTTAATTCATAAAAACGTTTAATCTTGGACTCAGATGTTGTTCAGAACGTTTGTTAGTTCCAGACCTGTGCAGCGGAGACGGTTTGTTTTATGGACGATCCGACCGACTGCAGAAACGCTTCAGCTCAGCTGCTGCAGAGTTTAATCAGCGTGGGGACGAGATGAGAGCCACTCATCAGCTCAGCACAGACATTAAGTACAACACAGGTTATTCATTAAAGTGAGAACAGCATCTCACCTTCCCAACTGGGTGTGTCTGAGTCAGAACAGCTCCAGGATCTCTGTGTTCCTCCTGAATAAAAGGCTTTTTTATTCTGATGTTCTGATCACCCGCCGCCCTCCAGCTGGAAGTGGTTTCACAGTGACTCACCGGCGACGGCTCACATTTCTGCAGCCGCCGGGGAAAGGTGTTCAGGCTTTACAAGTCGAGCTGGGCTGAACCGGGATACGTTATTTAGGACGGTTTCGGTTCTGCAGACATTCTGGCTCAACCAAGAGAGCGTGCAGCAAGCAGGAATGTTAAATATGCGGCGTCTGCAGGAAAGGAACGGCTGCTGCTCCCAGATGAATTTTTTCCTGCACAGTAGGAACAAGTACGGCTCAGGAAGGCTTGCCAAAATAAAAGATCTGTTTACAACGGCTGGAATGTGCAGAACAACATGCAGGAATGAAGCCGCCACCTGTACTTACGTTCCCTAACCTGTTGGCACATTCCGTCTTGTTCCTGTTCTCACTGATACACAGGATTTCACTGCTGTTGTTTATTTATCGGTTATTACGACCGCGGCCTGCAGCCACTGAAGATGGAAACGAGAAGGAAATTTTCACCAAAAAGATCAGAAATTTTTAGATTAATCTCCAAAATTTTCAAGAAAAAAAACGTGGAAATTTCAAAAAAATTTGACAGAGTATTGAGATTAATTTTAGAAATGTTCTAGAAAAGAATAAACATTTCTGAACTCCAAAATTTATTTAAAAAATTGCTATAAAAAAGTCTGAAAAATTGTAATTAATCTCACAAATATTCAAGAAGAAATCAAGGAAATTTCTGAGCTTGGAAAGTGAAAAAACCAAGTAAAAAACTGCTGAGATTCTTTTTCTCTTGCAAATGTATGTACAAAGTCCCAATAAGCCGTTTATCCCTGGATAAACTCAGAAGCTAAAAATAATCTGCAGTGTTGTGCAGCCAAGCAGTCTGCAGGAAAACACGCGTCTCACTCTGGAATCTGTTGAGGAAGGATTGTAAGTATCGTCATGAGTTTTATTTGTGGAGCTGGGGCTTATCAGGTGATTCAGATGTGACCTTGAGGACCTGGAATGACCTCTGCTGGATGAGGAAGCGCCTCCATGCAAGGAAGCGGAGCAGCTTGGCGGGTTTGATCTGCGTTGTTTGGATTTGTAGTAGGACGTTTATCGCCTCCTGAGCTGATGTCACCATGTCTGTTTACTCCACTTACACGCTGCTCTCTGATTGGCTGCTTGGTGGCCAAGTGTGAAGCAGACAAACCAATCCGTGTTGCCAGTTTGGGTGGGTTTCTGTCCAGATGAGCTTCTTTTCAACACATTGGGCTGGAAAAACGGCTTTGGGTGGGTTGCTGGAATTTGAGCTGCTTTTCATAACATTTGGCAGGTTGTTAGAAAGTTTTTGTGGGAAATTTTGACAAAAATTAATTGTCATTGTGTGGCAGAAAAGCAAGAACTTGTAAACTTTAAAGGGGCCCTGTTATGCAAAATTCACTTTTTTGTAAATTTTTGTATTTCTACTTGAGTTTCTACTGCTTCTGAAAACAAACCAAGCACTTAAAAAAACACGCAGATGTTTTTTTTTTTTTTTTTTTTGCAATAAGTTCGTGCTTTTTGGTGTTTGGAAAATGAGCCGTTTCAAAAACCTCACAACCATTTGGAACTTCCCCGTTACCTAGCAACAGAAGCTGAGTTCCACCTGTTACCTAGCAACCCCAGCCAAGCTAAAGCTCGGCCCGTTACCTAGCAACAGAAGTTGAACTCCAGCACGTTTGGTCAGCTGGTTTTACCGCTGTATGCGTTTTACAATGGCTGCTGGAAAAGTTTTGTTGTTGACTTACCATCCAGACACCACTTGCTGCGTTATGCAGGCGTACTTAATTTTTGATGCAGTTTTTCTGTTTAGTGATTTTAGTTTTAGATTTAGCTGTAAATCCTGAACTGAAACGTGAAACCATGTGACCCACAGGAAGCTCATCTGGGTCGAACCGGCGCTGCGTCTCTGCAGACTCTGACCCTGAGCAGCCGATGTGCTGCAGCGTGACGCTGCACAACAACAACAATGGAAAATATTTCTGGTATCTGGATGTTTCCACGCTCTACAGGTGGTTTTTCTCGCTGACCCGACTGCCCTCCGCTGTTTTCACAAAACTCATATTCATGCAGAGCGACTTTGACTGGAAAAAGACAGAATCTGTCCGGCTGATGGATCCCTGTGACACATCAGGTCTGGAGCAGCCTGGATACACAAACACGTCCAACAGAAACTGGAAACGTCCAAGTTTCAGAGTGAAAACGAAACTGAGCTGCAGGAAGTTGTGATGTGGATCAGTAGGCGAACTCTGCAGCCTTTCTCTGGGTCAGGGTTTGTTTTCATCCCGTTCTGCAGCAGCCACTAAATACAGCAAATTAACACCGTCAGCAAATCTAAAGCTGCAAAATGGTAAGGATCTGGTTTCCCAGGTTACCTTTCTGTTATGACGACATCACCGTTTGGGCCAAACCGCTGATATAATCACTCAGAAAAATAAAGCAGCTTCTGTTTATCAGTTTGATTTGATCTGAGGTTCTTCCTGCACCTGAACAAACCTTTATTAACATGAAGCAGGAGACAATAAAACGAAACAAACAGGGACAAAAACAGAAATCAACATAAAATGCGTTTATTACGACAGAGTATTAGTGCTTTGTAAATAAAAGTAAAAAAAACAAAATGGCTATAGAAGCATAAATTTCCACCAAGAAACTCAATTCAGCTATAAAAATAAAAGGACTTCCACTGACATTGAAAATTTCTACATTTAAAATAAAAATAAACACATTTTTATGAACATGTAAAAGGTTTATGTTAAAACTAAAATCGTCTCAGGATGGAAACGTATTTGGCGAATAAATTCTTTCAGCAAACGTTTCCATCCATCTGGTGGCTCAGATGTTAATTTCGCTCCAAACCAGTTAAACAAAAACATGGCTGATCTGCAGATTCCTTTTTATTTTTCTCTTTGGGAAAATTTGCACGACCATTTCCTGATTCCTGTTGAGCACAGCTGTCTGAAAACGGTCACATTAGGAATAAGCAGCATGACTGCTGAGATGCTTTAAAAAGTATCGAAGACGCTTCCAGTTTCAGACCAAATATGAAGAAGTGACTTGAAAAGGAATCAGACTTGTGCTGTTCAGACCGGCTCTGTTTCCACTGACAACATAACAGCCCAATTTGGAATTACAAAAATAAACTCACCTCATGGAAACACAAAGAAAACTCAGCGAGGCTGAGATGTTTTATTTTTGTGACTGTATCAAAATTAAACGGAAACCCTTTTTTCACATCTTAAAAGTCATGATCAACAACAGGAAGTTACTGCTGGCAGAAATGACGAAGAAGACGACAGGAAGTGGAAGGAGGATGATGTTTTTTATGACTTGTTGCGTGAATAAATTTATTCACGTGTGATTTTAATTGTTTTTCTTCTTGTAATGTAAACAACACAATTGTGAAATTGTGTTTTTCTGACTTTAGCGGAATGTCTACAAAGTTTTATTTGTAACAGAAATGCAGCTGAAGTCATAAAAACATCAGAAACTGGGGCAAGAACAGAAGTCCAGTTCCCTGAAACCTTGTGAAACGTCATGCAACCTGCTGACATGTGGGAGAACTGAAAACCTGAAACGGCTTTAACTTAAAGTCCAGATTTCATCGTTTCTCCTCCTAAAACTGACTGATTTCACTCTGATCAAACCGTTTCTTCTTACCAAGTCATTTCCATCTCCATTTACATGTTCACATTTACCAGATCCTGTCCTCTGCTGCTCAGCACACACAGTGGATTTGACATCTAAAGCAGAATTAACATCAACATCCCCCAAAATTTAGATAAACATCATAAGCTAGAGTCGCTTTAGGGGGAAACTGTTTACAGATTCTACTGTCAGCCCAAGATGAATGACTCCTGGAGGGAAAAGTGAGGGAGGAATCTGCTGTTGATGTTTTTCTCACAAATTTCACAGGAAAAAAACCTCGACGGGAGAATAAAATTCCCATCAAAGGTCCGTGGACTGAATTCATCTCCAACCCATCCAGACAGCTTCTCCTCCTCCTCCTCCTCTTCCTTCCAGCTCCCCACACAAACACTCCTCCCTCGCTGCGTGTTGGTTTGTTTCGTGGCGTTAGATTTATTCCCTCTAACGTCAGCAGCAGGAGGAGGTCATCGCTGTGTTTGCACAAGAGCGGGAGGAGAGGACGTAACCGAGGGAGGCCGCTGGTGAGCCCGGCTGCGGGAAACGGGAGGATAATGAGGAAATAATAAAGAGAAACTGATCAGACATGGAGGCCATGAAGGCTCCTGGAAAGCTCTCATAAACAAATCACTGGAAGAGAAAAACAGAAAGAAAGTACCTGAAGGAAACGGTAAATAGAGCGTGATTCAAACCGAGAAAATAAACGACTGGAGCGTTCGATCAGCTTCTCTTCCAAACGTTTCATTTTGATTCATTAACGCGGTTTTTAGTTCATCACATGCAAACTTCAAACTGCTTTGCATACATTTATTAAAACGATCGTGACAAAGGCTCTTATTTTGAAGTGGCTGAAGTCTGTTTACGCAGCACTTCCACTTCCTGTCCTTCCATCTTTTTTTTTATTATCAAGAAACGTTATTGAACAAATGAGGTGCACAGAGCAGATAATTCAACACATACATGCAAACATTCACTTATATGAATTGTGAATTTAGTACTTTAGCGCATTAGCATTAGCTTCTGCTAAATACTATGATGGTGTAGCACCTTAGCATTAGCGAAGCTAATGTTGATTAGTGCAGCTAACCTTTAGTTATCGTCCAGTGAATTGTAAACAAAGTGCCTCATATTGACTCTTTGGTGAAACCATTATGTCTCACTGGACATTTTTATTTGACTTTTTATAAACAGTCAGGAATGACATTTTGAGGCTTTGGTGTTAAAGAGTTAAATTATTGTTTCTTTATTAAAATGGCTTCTGCCTGTTAAAGTGTCCTGTAGGTAATGTGTGTGATGAACCGGATTTAAAAACTAACAACAGTTTGAAGTCAGTTTGAGATATTTTGTTTATATTAGCAGGTTATAGTGGCTGCAAACAAACGGATAAGTCCTCCAGGCCACCAGGGGGAGTCTAGAGCAGTTAGTATTACCTTCAGTAATATGCTGCCATCTTATAATGTTATACATATAGTTAAATCATGACATAACATGTTTACTGAGACTTTGGTCCCATACGGTGTGTTGATCGACTCCCCCTGGTGGCCTGGAGGACTTCCATTTTGAGTTTGCAGCGTTTTGTGTTCACTGTTGTTTTGCTTCTTGTTCCTGCGGTTAAAACATTTCTTTTAGTATTTGTTTAGTTGGTTCTTGGTTTTTACTTTTTTACTTTTTCTGTATTTTACTGTTGCATTTGTTTTTTTTGCACTTGTGTGATTTGAGTTTGCATCATAAAAAGATTTTAATGGATTAATGATTTAATGGCATATTTAATAAATCATTTGTTGAATAAATGTAACTATTTAATGATCTCTCTAGTAACTGCGTCACTTTTAACCCTTCGTATTCTTGCTGTTTGCTGCACATTGCGCCTTCATGTGGGATATTTACCAGTTTGCAGCTTTTTGTGTCTGATTTGTTTTTGTTTTATTTTATTTTCTCTCTCATGTTCATATAATTCCTCCCCCGCCGTCTTCAGAGGCGTGAAGTGGGTTTGTTGTCTGACTCGGTGGGTCTGTTGCTGGTTGTTTTCACACCTTTAATGTGTGAAAGCGTTCATCCAGCCACTGTTCCCACCGCCTGCAGCTTACTGGTTGCACTGGGAGCCACGGCTCCTGCTTCCTCACAGCTCTTACTCACCGATTTGCTCTTGATGGAAAATGATTTGCTTCACATCAGCTGAAGAGGAGGGAGTAAGCTCGGTGGAGAGGTGATGGAGCTGAAGTGAGTCATCGTCATGGCGATGGAAATGCTGATCCTTTGACCCGCCCTGCGCTGCTGCTTGTATTTGTTTAGTTGTAGATGACCAGAACTGAACCGGCTTTGAAACCCGATCTGAGCTCAGATCCAGACGCGTTTTTACGTCTTCTGAATGTTTTCAGGTCGCAGAGCGACTCTGGTCTCCGTCTCCATTTAGTAAAATCCAATCTTTGTGATTTAGATTTGCCTTTAAGGGTTATTATTTTACGTCTACCGGAGGTATAAATACAGAAGTTCATTTTAAAACGGGGAAGAAACATTTTGAAAGGAAAAACTCCTCCACTTTCATTTATTTGCATTTGGTCCCTTTAAAACTCCTCTGACTTGTTGACGGACGTTTGTTTTGCTTCCACAGCCAGGAGATAAAAACGAGGAAACCCAAATCTCCAAACTCCTTGTTAGATCTGGGCTGGAAGCGGGTCTAACTGGGTCTGTGAAGGTTGTGAGGTTTGGAGCGGCCGACCCGCCTCCACTTGCAGGTCAGAACCTGGTGAAGCCCGTGTGTGTGTGTATGTGTACTAGGTTTTTATATCCTTATGGGAACCTATTTATGTCTACAATGTGGGGTTATGGGGACCATTGCTCCTTGTGGGGACATTTTCTTGGTCCCCATGAGGGAAATTGTTGTTTTTGGGTTAGTGATTAAATCTGTGATGGTTAGGGTAAAGGTTAAGGTAAGGGTTAGGTATGTGATGGTTAGGATTAGGATTATGGTTAGGGTTAGGGTTAGAAAATGATGGAAGTCAATGTGAAGTCCCCACAAGTAATGAAAACACGACTGTGTGTGTGTGTGCCGGAGGCGTGAAGCTGCAGGAGGACAGTGTGAGAACGTCGTACCTGACCGGGCCTCCATCAGCGGGGGGGGTCAGAAGTCACGCCGCCTCGTTTTCCTCCGTCTAACCACACAAACGGCGGCCCGGTCCGGTCCGGTCCGGCCCCATCAGCGCCGCCTCGCTTTCCTCACACGCCGAGAACAAACCTTCCTCAGACCTCAAACCGCTCGACTCACCAAGAGAAACCTGGAAACCAAAACCTGACCAAGAACTTTGGGTTTCCAGTACAAAAATATCAGTGACCATTAAATAAGA
>CAEGAE010050704.1:0-27091 GCA_903067095.1 Girardinus metallicus
AGTTGGATATTGGAGCTACACGGTGTTAGCTGCTTTTAGCTCAATGCTAATCCGATCTTTGAACGCTAATTTCGGCCGGCCGTTCTCTACCACTCCTTCCTCAAGCACTCGGCGGATCACTTAGGGCTTACTCCGGCGTTAGAGCCGGAGTAAACGGCCTTAGAACCGGAATAAGCCCCTAGTGAACCGCCAAGCGCTTGAGGAGGGAGTGGTAGAGAACGTCTGGCCGAAATTAGCGTTCATAAATCGGATCAACCTTGAGCTAAACGCCGCTTACTCCGGCTCTAACGCCTTACCCCGGTGTCAGAGCCATAAATAAACCTCCGAACGCTTAAGGAGGATGCGGAGCTAACGCCGGAGTAGGGCGTTAGAGCCTTACGATGGAGTAAGGGGAGCTAACGCCGGACGAAGCGGAGCTAACGCCGGACGAAGCGGAGCTAATGCCGGAGTTAAAGGAGCTAACGCCGGACGAAGCTGAGCTAACGCCGGAGTTAGAGCCGGCTCTAACCCTGGAGTAAGTACTAAGTGAACCGCCGAGCGCTTGAGGAGGGAGCGGGAGAGAACGACTGGCCGATATTAGCTCATAAATCGGATTAGCCTTGAGCTAAACGCCGCTTACACCGTGGAGCTCCAGCATCCAGCATGAAGCTGACGTCATTGTCTATCAACGCATGCGCGATCTGATCTCCAAATGATGCCCCGCCTCTTCCGTAACATCACTCTCACATACAAAAGGTGAGTCGATAGTTTATTAGTTTATATGTGCAATCTTAGTCTTTTATGTATGCATGTGAGAAAAAAATTGTATGCTTGTTTGACATTTTTGTAGTGTATATGCGTTATTTTAGTATTTTGTGTGTGTGTGTGTGAGAGAGAAAAATTGCATATGTGTGACATTTTAATAGTATATATGTGCAATTTAAACATTTTGTGTGTGTGTGTGAGTTTTTAGTAGTGTGTGTGAGACAAAACATAGTTTTCGTCCTAATCGGCCCTCATAGGGCAGCAATACGAGATATTTACGGCACCTTGTCACTCAGAAACTCATCTACCAGCCATGTACGATGCGCTCCGTTTGTTCAAACCGGGATCTGAAATTTATTGTGCGGTTCGTCCGTAAAGCTCCACTTACGGACCATCAACTACTCAGCCGCCGCCGCGTTCAGTGTATCTGTAGAAATCCTCCCGCAGCCTCTTCCCAATGTTCAGTTGCCGTAACTCCAGGCATCTCGCCGGTCATTTTAAAGATGCTTATTGGTCCCCAAGACGATGAAAACCCGGCATTATCATAAATCAATAAAATCCAACGGGCCGAACTTCAAGATGGGACGTTATGCCGCTAAAATGTAACTTTTGTCAACAACCCAGAGGCAGAAGTGAGAGCTCTGTGGAGTAATCTTCCTGCCCGAACACGGTGCGCTAAATAATAAAACATAAATCAACGAGGCTTCGAGGCAGGTACATTTTCCTCGAGGAATTTTAATAATCGAATCAACCGAGGAATCGTTTCAGCCCTAATATACATAAAAAAACACAAACATACAGATAAATGAAAAAGAAAAGAAGGAAGGAGTAAAAATGTTAAAAACTGAGATTAACTAGAAAAATGACCCATAAACTACTTACGTATCGCAGTCTTTGACACATTCTGAACAGTTCCCGTCCTTCAGGTAGCTGGCGGCTCGGTTGGAGTACAGGATGGCCAAATCTTCAGGGTTCTTTTTATCTGTGGATAAACAACAACAACAGCAGATTTAAACGTAACATTTTCCCTGCAGGATGCCAAGAAGAGGAGCAAATATTCATTACTTGGCATGTAAATGGTATGAATTCAATAAGAGCTAAAGCTTTTTTCCTCCAAAACGCTCTGAGTGTGAGTGTGTGTGTGAAAGAAAAAGAAAAGAAAAAAAAAAGTGGAATATCGTCTGTGATATCGTCATTGGTATTTAAAAAAATACATATTGTGGCATCTTTTTTTTTCAGTATTGCTAAAAACGCTGCCTGGTTCAGATAAAATGGCGCATTAATACTCACTGGACTTCTCTAGCTCCCTGATGGCCTGGCTGTACAGGCTGGTGGCGTCTCCATACTGGCCCGTCTTGAAACATTCATTTCCTGCTTGCTTTAGTTCTGTCCAAGACCTGGGTTTCTGTTTCTGAGGCATTTCTAGACTTTAAAACTGTTCCAGGAAAAAACAGAAAATCAGGTTATTCAGAGAAAACGCTGCATAAGTCTTTAAAGTCAAACTGCTCCTGTTATGATATGTTTTGTTATACTTTTACTTTCAGTTCCAAGTATTAAAGTAGAATGACTGTTACTGATATCTTTAAAAAGTAATTACAGAGATAAATGTGGCAGGATTTAATTTAACTGTATAATTTGACTATAATTATATGATTGGATAAATTTGATAACACTTATGTGTAAACTGAACCGTTTGTTATTACATTACATTTGTTGTGCACCGTTCATATACAAGGCAATCAAAGGAAAGAAAAAAGAAATCAATAAAAATAATTAATATTTATAGCACAATACTCCTTATATCAGTTATCAATAGGCTGCAGATCTTATTGTGAAGCTATTGTACATACAAGGTACTCAGTCAGGTCAGTTTAATTTAAATGAGGACTTAAAACGAGTAAATTCACCACATAAAGTCATTATGATTATATTGTATTTCAACACAGTGAAGTGCCGTTAGCTACAGACATAAACTGACCTATCAGCCTGGCTTTTTCAATCATACCGAAGTTAAAACAGCTCATTAATTGCTCCGAATAATGCAACTCAGTTTATGGTGGGTATTTTTTTTTAATAAAGACTTTTGTGGACATGGTGTTTCAAGGGGGGTATATTAAAGCTAACTACCTAGCCACTGCTAACCTAGCTTTGTAAATGTTAGCACATCTTACCGGCTGGCTGATCTGACAGTGGGGATTCCTACTCTTCAAAACAAGCAGTTTGGTTTGAAAGCGACTACAGTTTTTTTTATCAGTTAGCCCAGCTAAAGCTAGCATTAGTCTGAGCTCTAATGTCGTCCTACCGGTTTAAAGACACGAGGTTGTCCTCGGTCTGAGCGGAGCTTCTGGAAAGAAGATGCCGGTTGGCTCTAGTAACTTCTCAGTTTGGTGGAGGGAGCGCTGAGGGGGAGCTACTGCAGGCTAACGTATCAGTTTCACTTCGTTCTGACGGGGCGTTCAGGGACTCTTTGCAGTGTCGCAAATCTGAAATGTATGTGAATAAGCGTTGCGTTGCGCCCTCTAGAGGCCGACCACTGTTTTGAAGTTCCACTTGTTTCCCAAATAGATATTTACATAATTAAAACTGTAATCCATAAATTTATTAACTAATTTAAATGTTTCAGTAATGAATTAAATTTAAATCGGATTTATTGTCATACGTAACTGTTTTAATTGTTTTTTTTATTTTATTTTATTAATTCACAGTTCCTTTGCTACAATCCATAATAAAATAATTTTAAATGCACCCAAACTCAAAATGGTTTACCTGCATAGCAACTCAACTGTAGTCTAGACCAATCGCCTTAGTTATGGTAGTTAGTCCTGCCCACTGACAATTTTACATTTGACTGAAAATATAACATGAAGGTAATGGATAACGAATTATTTCAACATTTGAATTATCAATAACCTAATGTTTGTGTTTTTAGTTTTATTTGTAATTAGATATTTAGTTATTTATGTGTTGCTAACTGACTTTCATTACGTCTACACCCTGGAAAAACCCCTCCATTCTGTTTTTTTTATATTAATTAATTCAGTTATTATGAGTAGTAGTAGTAGTAGTAGTAGTAGTAGCCCAGCTAATGCTAACATTAGTAGTAGTATTTATTATCAATCAAAAGCACATGGAAACATAAAATCACCGAAACCATTTTATTTAAGAAAGTAAAAATAAAACATCCCTACTGACTGATTTATAATCAAGGGTATTGTTCTTCTTGGATCTTACAGCTGCAAATAGTAAAACTTTTAACTGGTTTTAAATGGCTTTGGTGAATTAATTTTACTATGAAATTGGTACAATATTTTCTGATTTTACGAATCAAAGGAAAAACATACAAAATGTTTAAAGTCAATTGAGAACTGAAATACTTATTAATTGGAAGGTTTTTCAAGCAAAGGTTCATCATTCTCTAATTTTATTTCTTCTTTTTTAATACCATCACGAGTTGACACGTTTTATTTAATGTGTCCCATTTTGTGGACTGCCGTGAACGCATCATCAGACGGAGCGCAGCAGTTGGTCGGTTTCTATTTCAGGAAACTCCGTTTCTGGCTCCGGGAAGCAAATCATGTTCAATGAGCAGGTCTCGCGTTATTTGAGTATTAACCTGAAAATTAAAAATTATGCATTTTTACATTTTTTAAATTTCATTTCGTTCTCTCACATGTCTGCAATACTCTTATTTAGGCACACTGGCTTAAAAATACTCTAATTTTGTCTCGTCACAATCAAAATATGAGGGCAACTATTAAATTATTGGAATATTTTTATTTTTTTTTAAAATTAAAAAGAGGAATAAATAGTGTGAATAATTAGACAAACCCCAAGTCTCAGAACACGATGAAAAAAATCACAGCAGACTCCAACTAAATTTGATTATAAACGCTATTATGTCACAAAATTACACATCCTAACTAGAGTCCAGGTTTTTGTTATTTAATTAGAGAAAAAGTTGCACAATTAAGCATTTGCAAAGAGAAGACATTTCATGTTTTGGAAATTTATTAATCAGGAATACAAATTACAAAGAGAAATCCTTGAGAAACAACACACACCGAAGTACGAAACAGCAGGAAAAACTTTCTTTAGTTCTTGGAAACCAGAAGGACAGTTTGTACTATTTCTTATATATTCTTTCATTAAGAGTCAAAGTAAAATCAAAACATCCTTAAATAAATAATTTCTAGATTACCAAGAAATTCTGCAATGCTTTAATTAACATACAATATCCCACATTATGCAAAACCATGAAACCTAAAATATATGAGACATCTTCTATCTTGATTTCAATCGTCTTGCCTTAAAGGGAAGACGATCTGAGAAAGTCAAGGTTTAATGTTGATGATGCAGCTGGACTTGATGTCTCTGAAGGAACTGCAGCTGAAGTCGACCAGCAGACTCCGCTCTCCGCTCTTGTAGGGAACGAGGACGACTGTAACACGGAATCTGCAGTTTGGCCGCAAAACTGGAAGTCTGCAAGCAGCACAAAAGCAATTTAAAAAATAGTTTGAGCAAATATTAGCTAATCAACACTTGCTTTTACTGTTTCCCTCTCAGACTTTATTGGAGTGTAGAAAACCTTCAGTTCAGCAGATTATATCTAATTAGTTTAAATGCCTAAAAACTATCATAAATAAAATTTCTGAAACAATTTTGCAGTTCCATCATGTATACTCACTTGGTTATTTCTTCCCCGATCATGAGTCCACTTCCAGACAGACTCATAATGCAATCCCTCAAGGTGTCATTGATAGGATTCATGAAAACCACTTCAGCAGTCAGCTCCTGGTTCACCTTGCTTTCACCAGACACCTGCATCACAAACAGCCTTAATCAGCTAAAAAAAACTCTAAAAGAATTCTGTTTACTTTTTTAACCTAAAAAATAGATTAATAACTCAATAAGAAAAAAAATGCAAAAAATATATTTTCCTCAAACTTATTAGTCCTGGTGAAAAGACAAAAAGGACAAATGTGTTTGAACCAGATCTGATCCAGTTTCATGCAAAAAAAAGAAAGAAATTAAGAAAGTCACTGCACAGTTCCACTCTGTAAAAAACAGTGTATGTCCAGCTGTTTGCTAACTGCTGCTGGCTAGTCTGAAGGAGCTCTGAGGAGGAGCTGCATCTTGAAGGCGGGGCTAGGTCCAACCAGGCGTTTATCACAGCTGAATGGTTGCCATGGAGATCAAAGGATTTCTCAAACATGCATAAAAGAATCAAGGCGACATCCCAGGTTTGTTTTTGATGAGGGAAAAACATTAAAACATGATGGAAAGTTACATGACGCTGCCCCTTTAAAAGGTGGGGAAGAGGTGACTTTTAAAAAGTTACATTGTTTCTGTACTTACAGTGATGGAGACTGGGGGGTTTGTGAGCACAACTCTGTTTGTTGCCAAGTACACGTTGTTTTTATTCTGTAGGTCAGTGATGATCGCCGATATGCTCATTGTCCGGCGTTGTATCATGTACTTATGGTAGACTGAGAATGAGACCTTAATAGGGACAATCAGATCTAAAACAAACCCAAAAAACAAGTAAAGGTGAGTTCATGACTGTCAGATTTCATTTCAGATCCAAGTTTTCAAAGAAAAAAGAAAAGCGAACAACCTTTCCCCGGCAGTAACTTCTGCTCTGTGACCTCGGTCTGGATGTTCCCCTCTGGCTGGCCCGTGTATTTCATGGCCTGGACACTGATGTTGATGGAAAACGTTCTGGTGGTGCTGCTGTTACTGCTCAGAATCATCTTCAGGTTCACATCCTTGCCATTCTCTGGCTTGGAGACCTGCATTGGGAATCAGAGGAAAATGAAAATCCACTCTCTTCTTCTTAACAGTAGACCAGGAAAGACGTCTAATACTCTAGACGAAGGCTACCTCTTCAAATCGGATGAGCAGTTTTGGTTGTGAAGGATCAGGTGGAGGTACGGTGCTCATCTCTGATTCTGAACTCAAAACCCTCCCACCAGAACTGGCAGCATCCCCCCTCATTATTGATCCATTTACGATTTTGTCGAGAGCATATGCAAAGACCTTTCTTTCCTCCGCAGTTCCTGTATCAGGTCAGTCAAAGAAGCTGCGTGAATAAGCAAGTTTCTTCACAGCATTTCAATGCATTAACAGTTGATTTGAGTCTGTAAATATCAGGTTTCCTCCAGTGTTATTTGCTTTATTTTTAGTTTTTTATACACCAGTAAAGACAGACTAAGCTAAGTTAATAAAACATAAGTAATCTTTAGCAGACAATTATCTATTCAAAATGATAATGGCGTTTGATTATACATACAGAACCTACAGAAAGACTTCCCTTTATTTAAATTTTGTTGCTCTACTAAAATAATGAGTGCTGCACTGTTGTGTTGTGATGTCTTATCTATACAGTACTTTATAAGAAAATTGGGATAATATTTGCTTCAACAATTGAGTATTAGAAATGCTAACTGTTGCATGCCCTATAGGCTGATCTTTATGGTAAACAGCTTGTGAATAATCGGATGTTTAAAAACACAGAGCGCCCCCTGCTGTCCATGCAGGTGAGCTCACCTTCTCTGTGCTTGTAGGTGTCGGTGATGTCAGTCCTCTTGTACGAGCCAACCGCCTTGGTGGAGATGTTCTGTCCAATTGTCTTTGAGTCAGAAAAGATTTTCGTCCTGGATCCATCACTTTTCACCTGACAAGACCATCAAAACCCATCATAAGCAATCAAGCTTTTCTTTTTTAATGGTTCAGAGTTTATTCTATACTGACCAGCCAGTAAACGGAGTCAGCGTTGACCTCGGCGAACACAAATGGGACGTCGTATTTAAGATCGACTTCTCCTTTCCGGATGGCGGTCACTGAGGCTGGGCCGCAGCAGAAAAGACCTGCAGACACACAGGCAACAGATTATCAAGTTATTTTATTCAAACGTTTACCCCACTTGTTTAAAATGAGTACAAACAACAAGTTGATGAGAATTAAGTTGTTTGCAGAATGTTTTGTTTTGCAGTGTGCTTATAAAGGATGCAGAGGGAAGGCTTTCCGTACCTTCACTCCTTTCCTGTGGTGTTGGATCCACAACCTGCCAGCCATCATATTTCCCATCTGTTGCCAGGTCTGGTCGTCTCATCCATCCCTCAACCCAGACGTGGAAGTTCCTTAAAAAGAGAGCACAATATTCAGATTCCCAACAAACCAGTTAAAATAAAAACCAACAGACATTGAGAGGTTTTCAGACTCTGCGCATCTTTAGAGCAGTAAATACTGAGCCTCTCACCAGATGCTGTCTGTGGATTCCTTCTCCATCGCTCCGTTATTATCAAAGTAGTTGTCGACGGTCAGATTCTTGTTGGTGTCATGAGCCGACTGGAAGTTGCTGACGACACGGCAGGGAATGCCCAGCAGCCGCATCACTGAAACCACGCATGAAAAATTCAGGAACTTTTTTTTTCTCCACCTGGTTCATCTTGATGCCTTTGTAGTGACTTTATTTTTTATTATTAAAGCTGCAGTTTGTAACTTTTATTAAAAATATTTTCTTTTATACATTTGTTGAAACTGTTACCATGTCGTGACAATATGGTATGAGACAGATAATCTGAGAAAAATGAGCTCCTCTACTTTCTCCCAGTGCTAACTAGAAACAACCAATCAGATCCAGGAGGCGGGTCTTAGCGCTGTCAATCACAATCCCTTCATTTCTCTTTACTACGCTGCACCTAGTGTAGTAGGTGCAGTTAGCATGGTGGTGGATAAACAGTTTTTCTGTAATGGTCAGTTGTTTATACGCCATTAGCACATTTAGCAGCAAGTACACAAGGTTGACTGACAGTTTTAAGCCCCTCCTCCTGACTCTGATTGGTTGTTATTGACCGGAAGCGGTGCGTTTCTTCAGGGGAGGTGAAGGTGATCTACCTTTTCACAGATTATCTGTCTCATAACAAACCATGACAACATGCTGACAATATGTAAAAAACATATTCTTTATTGAATGATATACTGCAGGTTTAATTGAATATTTTCAGTAAATGGAGAAACTCAACAGTCAGACTGTACCAGAACACATGACGCCGGCGAACACCCAGCACTGCCCGTATTTGACGGAGCGGTAGTAGGAGTTGTACCACTGCTTCAGGATGGCGTAGCTGCCGCTCCAGTGTGTGGGCGGGAACCCACCGCTGTAGTCATTCCCCCAGTTTCCCATCACGACGCCGCCTTCATCAGAGCTGTTGATCTGAAAGAAAGTTAATCACGCTTTCACTTCAGCAATACACACGTTTCCAAAGTTTTAGGTTTCTGCTCCAAATGTAAGAAAAGGCTATCATGGTTAACTGAAACTAACAAAATAACGAAATATGAAATTGAGAAAACATTTTTAATTGAAATAAATGAAGACGGTAATTAATGGGGAAAAACTATTACTAACTGGGACTATAATGTGTGTTTATAAAACTAACTAAAGCATGCAGAGATATAAAATCCTTAATTTTTGTGTTATTAATCTATTTATTATTCTTTCAATCTTATCTGACATTATTTTTTTTCACCACAAAAGCAGTTTACGTCAGCTGTCGGCAAATTACGGCACTCCAAACTGAGAGCCGTAAACCCGCATGCTGATGAAGGGTTTGTGGCTTACCATGGCGCTGACCACCCGGCTGACGTAGATGGGGTTGCAGCGAGCAGAAATGTCATCAGATGGATTACGCCAGTGTTTGACGTTGAGGTCGAGCATCTTCATGCAGATCTTCACCATGCCCTGCTCAAACTGGACAAAAAGACAGAAACGGTAGATTACTGCTCTTAATCTGCCATTTATCCGTGGCTGTGTGATAAAATCTAAACATCAGGTGTCAGTAAAACTAAACAGTTCATATTCAGACATCCAAACACAACTATGTCCTTAACTTTAATAAGGTGAGCTAAGGTTTTCTGAAAATATGATTGAGAAGTTGCTCCTGAAATCTTAATACCAATAATACAATAAATATTCTCTTTTTTAAAATTAAACATAATGGCAGTTTAGTCTCATCCTGAAGGAGTTCAGTAACAACGCATTAAGTTTTTATTATGTTTATAAGTTTGGTTTTTGTTTGTACCTGCCCAAAGTCCCAGAACATTGGAGAGATGTTATCTCCGCCTCCTCTGTAGATGATTCCCTGTTCGTTCAGCACATACTCCCTCCTCTCCTCCTCCTTGGGCAGAAACACCCAGTCATCTGCAGAGGAAGTCAAATAATGCAGAAACTGGTCAATCAGCTCAAAACGACACAAAAAAACTGTTAGACAGGAGATATATCAACTTTTAGAGGGGTTATGTAGAGTATTTATGAGTAGCAACTCAATTTGGAAAATCAGGGAGAAATTCTTATGGAGGATACTTAGATCTACGTTGAAATTGAGTTGTTTTATATTATCATGTGAG
Organism: Girardinus metallicus; assembly: GCA_903067095.1. Taxonomy (NCBI): domain Eukaryota; kingdom Metazoa; phylum Chordata; class Actinopteri; order Cyprinodontiformes; family Poeciliidae; genus Girardinus; species Girardinus metallicus. The sequence continues at coordinate 10,150 of CAEGAE010050704.1, forward strand.
TGAGTGTTAAATGGGTTAAGTGGCCTGAAAAAGTTTGAGAAACACTGAACTAGAGTTAATTTAGAAACTTCTGAAAAGCTCACTACATCCCCTCACACTCAAAAACAAAGGGAAGAAATGAAAAGACAAATAACCCACAAACTCACCAGAACTCCACGGGTTGAAGAGGACAGAAAAGTTTGCCAAAATCTTTTCCTTGTCCTTAAGGCTGGCAGACAGAGTGTATTCGCCGATGGGAGCGACAGCTGGTGGTAAAACGTTCAGAACCAAGACTCCGGTCTCAGGAGAAGAACTCCGTTGAAGCTCTGCCTTCCACACCGCCTTGGCTGACGCTGAATGCAGCGACCGGCCCGGGACGCCGAAGCGAGACTTCGTCCCCAGCTCCTCCGATGGATAATTTCCTGCAAACAGACACAACTGAAGGAGTAAGGCCACAAACCTCTGTATGCATGTATCAGTTCAGTTTTTTACAATGAATATATGAAACTTTATAAAACATAGATGAATTTATTCCCGCAACATTAGAGAGCAATAAGAAGTTTTATATCTTTGGCATTCTCTCATATTTTGTCACAAACTTCAACATGTTTTAGTTACATTTTTTGAGATAAACTAATATGGATAAATACCAACATAAAGGCACTAAAGGCATCTATAGTTAAAACTCAAGGGTTTAACTGATGTTTGGATGGAACTGGAAGACATTTTAAATATCAAAAATAGATAAACAAAAGAACAGAAATAACAAATAAAATGAATTATGAAGTTTCTGTAAACAAAACATCCAGTTTTTGGTAGAAAGAGAATAACAATAAATCATGCAAATGGAAATTATTGAGCTTCTTTTAATCTGTCATGTGATTCATTGATTTATCACTTATTGCAACAGACCAAGATACAACAAATAATTAATTTAAAGGCACCAACCTGTCTGCACAGTCATAATGAGCTGATCAAAGCCCAGGTTGAACGGTTGAGTCAGTCTGAGGGTCAGTTTGAAGGCTTGGCCTCGTCTGACGATCAGCTCCGTCACAGAGATCTCACTGGTGCGATGCTCATTGTTGTTGGTGTCACTGTGGAGGTTCACTGATCTGAAAACTACAAAAACAGGACAGAACAAACAAAAAATTAATAAGAATCATAATATTAATCAGATAGAACTAGATTTGAACTTTCAGAGCAACATAGAGACAGTTGCAAAGTCGGCCTTCTTCACCTGAAGAACATTTCTAGGATTAGAGGATTAATGTCGCAGCAACACATAAAGAAATTCATCCAGGCTCTTTAGTCACATTCTGACTAAAACCAGGCAGCTAGAGCACATCACCCGGTTCTGCACTGAGAGACTTTAAACTACTGCTGGTAGTTTACAAATCACTGAACGTCCTAAAGATCTGCTGCTGCTGGACCAACCTTCCAGACCTCTCAGAATCTGGTTCTGATTCTTCTCTGCATCCAGAACTAAACCCAAACCCGGAGGAGCAGCATTCAGCAGCGTATTAATCAAAAATAATTGCTTTTATACTACTTTGTGATTGTTTTGAACTTGCTTATGTGGTTTAGTTTGTTTTACTTTTGTGTAACCAGGTTGTTGTGTGTTCCAGATTTCCCTCTTACATATCAGATCTCAGCGAAGTTTCACCGGGTTAAATAAAGAAAAAACAGAAAGAAAAGAGAGAAAGAAAAGCTTCTATGCACCACAAATCTGGAACAAACTTCCAGAAAACTGCAAAACAGCTGAAACACTGAGTTCCTTTAAATCTAGACCACACGTGTCAAACTCAAGGCTTGGGGGCCAAATGTGGCCCGCCGTAGCTTTTTATGTGGCACTCTACACTCTAAATTATATCAATAAGTTTCTCCAATTTTTCACAGATCTGCAAAATTTACACAAAATCAGCAAATCTGCACATTTTTTCTGATTTTACTGCAAATTGTCTCAAAATTGGTTGAAAACATCGAGTTTAAGCAACTGCTGAATCAGCCTTACTTGATGTCAAGTTATACTTTGTTATCGATACGGCGAGCAATAAAAAATCTCATTTAACATCACACATCAGCGCAAATATCGGAAAAAAATTCCTTAAAAATGTTTCAAAATTGGCACCACAAAATGTGCAATTTTGATAGCAAAAAACAATAAAACAATCGCAAAATCCTGGAGGAACATCTATTGATTGATGCTTTAACAGTTTAATTGGTTTTATTAATATATTCTGGCCTTTTAGGAACATTCAGATTTTTGATATGAAAATGAGTTTGACGCCCCTGATCTGGAATAAAGACCAATCTGGTTAGAGATGCCTTTGAACCATAATAAATTAAACATTGACCAAGCATGTTGATGATCTTGATGATGGCACTTGACTTTATATTATGTTTATTGCTTGTTTCATAATTGGTTACTGTATTATATTTTTATGGTGCAAAGCATTTTGAACTGCTTTGTTGCTGAAATGTGCTACAATTAAACCGGAGTTTACTTTTGCATTTACTTCTTTGTGATGTCTTAAATTATTTTTAAAGCATTAGAATTAACATGTAGTTCATGCCAGTGAGTAATTAATGAGGTCAAAGTGCTTCTAGTGGTTCTGAGCCAGATGTCAACCTGTTCTGAAAACCAATCCTGCCTGTTCAGGCCTGCTGGATGCAGACGGGGAGTGGTGAGTGTTGAACTCTGCTACAGACTATCTGTCAAAAGTCTGGTGACACAGATTAACAGCAGAAACTGGGTGTGTTGGTTGCTTAATTTTCTCATCCCAGCCTGTGTGTGAACGGAGCATGGTAAAACAGGAGAGTACAATGAAACACACCCCTTCCTTAAGGGAAGCAGCAACACCCTCAAGAGTTGTGCAAACACTGCAGAAAGCCACAAACCTCATGCAAAGAAAGTTGGATAAAGAACTGTAAGTAAATAAATCCAACCACAAAAGCAGATTGAGCAACATCTGAGTGTAGATTTTGCCCCAGAAAAGTACAACGAAGAGAAAGTTTGGGTTAAATGAATCAATAATTACCTGTTAATTATTGTGTAACTATGAATGAGTGTGTAACGAAAGTTAGCTACAGGTAAGTACATCAAATTATTGTATTAAGGTTGTGGATTTTGATTCCAATCCTTCTAATTCATTTATTTTTCTGGCTTTTTAAAAAACAGCAACACCTACACAGGTCACCGATTCTCCGGAGAACTATATGTTCCTATTTAGTTAGAAAATCTTGGCTAAAATGCAATAAAAATAAACATTCAAAAACTGCTGGATGCTGTAAAGCAGATTCACTCATTAAACACAGGTAAGAATTTCTTCAGAAGTGTAAACATCCAGGCGTGTGTTAACATGATGCTCAGAGGAAATGTCTACAGCCACAAGCCAAGAAAAGAAACAGCTTCTCTCTAATTATCTGGCAAAGATTACTTTACAAGCAGTTTTAATAATGACAAGTTCACCGTGTGGTCAGGTTGTGTAAGAAAAAAACCAAAACATTTCTTTGGAGATTTCAAGTTGATGGCAGGACAGGTATGAAAATATGTCAAAAACTTTCTCCAAAATCTGCCCAGCTAAACTGTCCACCAGAACAGCCTGGATTAGAAATGTCAGACCTTAACAGGAAAATGGTTGGATAAAACCAAACACAACTCACCAAACCACCATCCCAGGCTTTTGCTTGTTTATCTGTGGGTTTGGGTTTTGTATTTGTCCTGATGTTATGTTTGTTTCTTTGTGTTATTTTCTATTTGTTTAATTTAAATGAGATTATTGCTTCAGTTACTCTTATCTAATTCTCATCCCTGGTCTCATTTGGTCGTCTTTTCACTTGTGTTGAACAGAGTCTTTTATCTTCCAGATCCCATGTGTCAAACCCAAGGTCCGGGGGCCAAACATGGCCTGCCGTAGCTTTCTGTGTGGCCCTCAAGGCTCAGATGCTAAATTATGTCAATCCATTTCCTGTGATTCTGTGATTGTGGAAATTCATGTAAAATCAACAGATTCCCACATTTTTCCCCACAAATGCATAACTGTAAGTTTATTGTAAATTTTAAGTCCCACCTGTAGGTGGCAGTATTTTGGACTTTTACGACACCAATGCCTGAGCCTTATTTGATGTCTAGTTATTAGTTAGTCTGTGGTTGATGCGATGGTTAACAAAGTCACAATTAATATAATACATAAATGTGAATATTGTAAAATTCCTTAAAAATATTTATGAATTAGCACCACAAAAGTAGTGATTTTATTTGCAAAAAGAAGAAAATCACTAAATCAATCGTGACATCCTGGAAGGTTTGAATAATGTGAAAAGATGTTTCATTTTATGAAGTGCTACCAAAAAGCAGAGACAGCTATTTATTAATATTTTAACAGTTTGTTAATGGGTTTAATCAACACTTTAAGAACATTCCTGATCTTGATTTGGCCCAAAATGAAAATGAGTTTGACACGGCTCTTCTAGATGTCTGGTTTAATTTCTCATTTGAATATATTCCTGTAGTCCGGCTTGTTAATTCAGCTCATGTTTTTCACCCGGTACCTGATTAGTTTCCCCCTCACCTGCCACACATTGTATTTATATTCAATGCTTTTTTCTAGTGCAGGATTTGTGTGTTTTTACGTTTGTAGTTTGGTGAACACTTATGTTCGTGTCAAGTTTAAATAAATTTTCATCGTGCCGCGTCGCCATTCACATTTTGGCTTTTCCTTTTCTCGACCTTCACCAATCCAGGCACTGAACACGGCAGCAGATTCACTGTTTGTATTGCTCAGTTACTCTGGGTAAAATGATTTTCTTTAATCCCAAATGAACACAGCTGAGAAATAGAGTAATAAAAATAATTATCCAATTATAGATTAATACAATTAGAGGCAGCTCCAGGTTATTCAATTAGCAGGTGAATCACTTGCTGGATTAATGTTTCACAATCTGTTTTTATATTCTGCAAATCAACACTGTATTGAATTCAAATTACAACATAAAAAAGATTTCTTTTGTAAGAACCACTAAGTTGCTGTTTTATTTTGACAAAGTTTTCTGGAAAGTTTAATGTTAAAGTTTAAGGTGTGTTCTGTTGTTCTTGGCATCTGTACATGTGAGAGGCAGAAACACCTGTCTGCCTGAAAGCTGCTCTGCATTCATCTGTAAAGCTCATGTAATTAAATAAAGACACACATTCAGAGTTACTCAAGTGGAAAAAGAACAAATAAATAACAATTGTTCACATTCAGACTCATCTCAGTCTAATAGGCGCCCTGCTTAACTGTAAACCTCTGCAAAGATAATCATCATCCTTGCTGCTTGGTCCGCTCTGTCATAGTTCTGTTTTCATTCATTGATTTAGATGTTTTATAGCTTCTCCTATTTATAATCATTTATAATTTTAAAGTTATAATTTTAAAATTGATTTTTTTAATCCAAGGATCCACATGGAATCCAGTGACTTCATGTAAAATCTGAAGTATTCTGGATTTTTTTAAGATGAAGTCTGTGTTTCTGCTAAGATGCACGAAAAAGAAAAAATTAAGTTTTCTCATGAGCCAAAATCAATTTACAGAATATATAAGCAACAAAATAAAAGGTGTAGAAAAAACCAAGAATGAGAAATTGCATAGTCAGCTTTGTTATATCACCTCTTTTTTGATAAAAATGCAAAAACATTAGTTTTTTTTCCTTATAATTTTGCTAAGTTGAATTTCAGGAAGAGAATAGAGATAAATTATGCTTTATAATTTTTCCATAGGCTTGGAGAGGATCGCACATACTCTTTGAAAAAGAATTATGATGTTTTAAAAACTGTAAAAAGTTCTGATTTATTCACCAGACTTGCCTTAGCAGCTGGGACATAATAAGGATAGTATTTTGTTGCAGAAAAAGGGAATAAAAAGGAAAATATGTTATTCTTGTAAATGTTGCCATGCAACCAAGTCCTACTCATTACAAACTGACCAAACTAAGCTTTAAGAAACCGAAATGGTCTTTTAATGCCGTGAGGCCTCCTGCATTAAAGCCTGAAGTCATAAAACTCTTGAAGTGTCTTAATAGCAGCCATTTTCTTTTGAATCTTGATCCATTCAGTCTGGGTGTAGCTGTGCGCTCTTTATATCTTTAAGGATTATGTCCACCTGAGACGAGTTTAAGCATGTTGAATATTTATTGTGCTTTTCCAAAACAGGTTTGTACGGTGGAACTGTAACCAAAATATGTCCGAGTTTTAAAATCTCCAACGAAAAGATTTATATGCCGTAAACTTAAATAAGTACTTTTAATTTGTGTTGAAAAGCAAATATTTTTGATAAATATATCAAAAATATATTGGAGCTTTCGTACTGCACCTGAGCTGTCGAGACTCATGGCTGCTCCTGTCGCGTTTCTCCTCCTGGGATGATGAGCTGAAAGCGGTCTGGTTGGTACCAAGCATGCACTGCCTGATAACTCTGCAGAAGCTGCTTTTAAAGTCCTTGTCACACCCAGCCACATGCCATTTCTTTGCGAAATGGATGTTGCAACCCAGTCATGCATTCCATGGAAATTATCCCTTTTTCCGAGTATAACAACTGTATTAGAGATTTGCTGCTACCCTAAGTTACCAAATATTATTTTTCTGTACGATTGTGCCCTTCACATGACTCTTACTGGGGTTGACACATTAAGCAATAACAGCAAATATTAAAGAATGAGCTCTAAAGATTTATTACAGCGTTTTTTGTTTGCTGGGTAAAATTGGTTTCTTCATTCCCACAGTTTGTCAGATAAAATCCTCAACAAGATGAAAACCAGGAAAACAAAGGACACAAATAGAGATGTTCTTTCAACTCTTATTGTGATATATTGAACTTAAAATTACTCAGAAATAAAACTGAAATGCTATTTCATGCATAGTCAAAGCTCATACAGCTGCAAAAGTTTCATAATGTTTAATTTTTTCTCATTTTGCTATCTTTGAAAATGTAGTGAATTATATTGTGATATTATGATTCTGCACAGTGAATTTAGGCTTCCACCATCTAACAGCCAAAAACTAGGATTAACAGATGGAATAAATACTCAGGTCATTATTCAACTAAATTTAAAAAGTGGTTATCTAAAAGTCCTTTGGTGGTTTAGTTTGTTTTTTAACTGTTTTTTTGGAAAGACGCTGGAGTTTTTTATGAGTTTTGTTCTGTTTGTATAGAGTGATTAAACCCAATTAATCTCATTATAAATAGAACTGCTCTGTGAAGATCAGCTGTATTTAAAATGAGATTTATACGTAAAACCTTTTGTGATATTGGTCTCTGCAAAGGCTCTGCTTTAACTAGTTACATTTTCTCAATTACTTTTAGTTGAGTAACTTTATTTAAAAATTACTTTTAGGAGTATTTTTACTACGTTGTACTTTTTACTTTTACTTGGGTAATTTTATTATGAAGTATATCTACTTTTACTTGAGTATAATTTCTGGATCTTCTACCCACTGAGTGAAAAACAAACATGAAACCTGTTTTAGCCAAAAATCCATCAGACACAGACACACACCTGCAGTTTCTGTTAAATTTTCATGAGATTTTTATTGAAAGAAATTGATTTGGGGGGATTAAAAATATTTTTTTGTTACTTATATGAATTATTGTCATTTTCGGCCATAATATACCAACATTTCCACTTCTGAAACATCTGACTGGAAAGTTTCCTGGAGGCGTTTGATTGGATGTAAAGGGGAAATGTGATGACTGATGTGAGAAAATGTGTCAATTCACTTACAGTGAGTCAAACCCATTAGTAGATGCCAGATTTTGTGAGAGCGCGTTTTGTTTTTCTCTCATTTCTGACAAACAGTTGAGGGCAGCTGAAATTGGGTGGAGTCACCTTTTGAGAGTGTTTTCTTTTCTCTCAAAAATGTATTAGTCAAAACGTGACTGTCATGATTATAGCACTTGGTGTGGACAAAGAGGGAAAGAATGGCATCTTGAGAACAATCAAGACGTAAGTACTTACATTCCTGTTCTGTCTAATTATAATCCATCCTATTTGCTTTCACAGTCTGTTGGTAGTGTGTGGGTACCAGCAGACTAAATATAAATCTATTGCAATCTTAATAAATTCACAAAAAATAATTACATTTATTGTGTAATTGTAGTAAATTTAAATAATTGATGTTTCTTTTCAGTCCAATGATTAATTTTTCTGAAAATTGGAGCTGTTGTCCAGGAAAACAACTGAGAATAAGTTATTTTTTCTTAAAGAAATATGTTTCACAATCTTCTGAGCATTAATTGTAGATTTAAATATTTGCTCATGCAGATGAGAGTACAGTTGAGGAAAAGCGGAAAAGAAATGGGTGTGATTCCACGTATAGAAGCTGTGAAAAAAGAACCAGTGAAGTGGGAGCGGCTGAGGTGCGGGATTTTCCCCAAAACCTTCTGTTAGGTTCTGGGGGTTTTCTGGGGTTTCTTCTTCACCACTAGATGGAGTCCTGGAGGCGGTTGGCTGGAGGAAGTTTCTTCCATGACATCATCCTCACGCCAGAGTGTTATTATCTCATCAATGGAAGCTTAAGAGAAACGGACTGCCAGTACCTCAACACCAGAGTGTTAGCCAGTTATGGTACCACTTAGCCCCTCTGAGTATTCTTCAAGCTCATGTGTATTGTTTCCCTGTGGCTTTTGAGTAATCTCTTCCCTGTGGCCTCTGTTCTCTTCAGGTGAAATCTGTAAATCCAGATCTGGCGCTCGTTCTTCCCACTCTCTTGTGATGCCGTGGACCTTTACCCACTTGATGCCCGAGTTTCCATACTCACCCTGGACAGATAGAAACAATCTCCTTTACTGGAGCTCTGACTGGCAGTCCATCCACTTCTCAGACGCCTTCCAGCCCGAGCCTACCTGTTCGTCCTCCGCCGCCGCCTCTCCACCATGCATTCTTCACCGCTCCATCAACTCTGTCCGGACCCCAGACCAACTGGTAGGAACCCCCAGACCAACATATTTTCTCCAACTTCGCTACCGATCATGTTTCAAGTAAGCTCATATAAGCACCTTTGGAAAGAATCTCCCATTTCCCACAACCGCAAACTCACCATCACCTCTGTTGCTTTTCCTCAGTGCATTCCCGATCCTGTACCCGTTTCCTGGACCAGATCATTACTTGCGTTATTGTTTTGTTTGCAATAAACTCCTTTATTTATATATTACCCTCCTGTGTGGTGTTCTTGCATGTGGGTTAAAATTTACAAGCCCAGCATGACACTTTCATTATTTCATCATACCACCCCCACATGCACATGTTCTCATACATGAAAAAGAACCGTGATCATACCAGGAAATGTCCCTAAGGCAACTAAGGCAAACAAACATACATGTTTGCGTGGCCATCTTTGTGGGGACTTTCCATCAACTTCCATTCATTTCTACAGCCTAAACCTTAATCTTACCCTAACCCTAACCCTATCCATTACATACCTATCGCTAACCCTAACCAAAACTCAATTCACACTTTAGTCCTAAATCTGACCCCTGACCCAAAAACAGCGCTTCTTCTTGAGGGGACCAGGCTTCGGTCCCCACAATATAGTATGTGTCAGGAAGATGATTCCCACAAAGTATTACAAACAAACACACACACGCTCACGCACACACACACACGCACACGCACACACACCTATCATCACAGGAACTTTGCATTGACTTCCATTCATTTTCATTTATTTCTAACTGTGACCTTCACCCTCAACCCAAAAACAGCTGCTCGTCTGGGACTAGTAGCTCGTCACAACGTAGTACTTGTTGGACAAATGGTCCTTACACTGTATTAAATCCAAGGCCACACACACACATTAGTTTGTATTTCTGCCCATATTAGGACTTTGAACTAATGTCCATCCAAAACTTTTGTATTTTCCACAATCTTGCTACCCTTTTGTAGCAAATCCAGTGTTACCCTCAGTTGTTATAAAAATGCTGCATATATCAAACATGACTTAAAAGAAATTTGACTTTGGGACTCTGTCTCTTTATGAAGCTGTTGTGAATGCTAAGGCTAGTTAGCGTAGCCACAGATCACTACGGATAAACAGTTATTTATTTCTCCACTATTAGCACATTTAGCAGCACATACATGAGGAGTAATGACAGCACTAAAACCCGTGTCCTGGCTCCGATTGGTTGTTTTTGGTGGTTTTCGGTCGATGCATTTCTTCAGATGACAGTATCAGCTCAGATCCTTTCACAGATTATCTGTCTCATAATATACTATCAGCACATGGTAACAATTTTAATAAATATTTTAAAAAACTTTTTTTTTTTATTTAACCTACTTTATAATAGTTTAGCGACATATGGTCTTTCGAAATAAAGGAATTACCTCCTCAGACTCTCATTGATTTCTACAGGAGCTTCCTGATGATACATTAAATTAAATTAAATGATGCAAATCTGAGCAGGAAACAAATTAAAACGATCAAAACTTTTACCCTCAAGGACCAGAACTGGCCAGTCTTATAAGAGACTGTCATTGGTGTGATTTTAAGGCTTACGGAAAGATTTGGTAACGCCTGCTATTGTAAAGTGACATTTTGGAGGTGACTCAAGTTATCTAATTTTCACTCTGGGACAAATTACTTCCTCAACACCATTTTCGAGAAGCAGTAGACAAAAGAAAGATGGATGAGGATTATTCAGTTACAAAGGTGCATTAAATCCCTTCAGTGAGATAAACAACTAAAATTAGAACAGCACAACTTGTCACACTATTATTCCATCTCATTATTTTCAGGCCTCTTTCAAATGCTCCCAACAAGCTTCACTGACAGGAACAGTTTCAAAATTAACTTCTTGATGCAAAAAATGGTAGGGAAGTTTAAAAACAAAGTTTTCTCTTCAGTCATAGGTTCTTTTCAGCAAGTCATGCCTGAATACACAACAAAAGGACAAAATTCAAACATTTAACAAAAGTTCAGCTGTGAAAAAACTGGACGAGCAAACCTTATTGCCCTAAGAGCCATTTTTACCTTCAGTTCAGATAAAGAAAATTTGTTCAGAGTAACAAAAACTACAAGAATGAAATTAGTATTTTGACAATATCTAATCAAGGAAATTCATTTTGTCTTAAACTAAAGAATGATTCTATTCTTGCTTGTAATTAAAAAAAGAAAAATCAATATATGTCCTTCAATGTGACATAAAATTTTTAGAAGAAAATGTGATAGCTTGCAACCAAAAGAAACTTTCGCTTTTTTTTACACTTTTAGTGCTACTTTGTGTGAAAATGCTTGCATGTGCTACATGAGAATGATTAGCAAAAACTACTTAATCTAGCATTTATCCTTTCTTTATATTTTAAAACATTACTCAATTTTCAGCATCTTGGGTTTTAGCCGCTATGGAGGGTCTAAAGAGGTAAATGTAACTCCAGAGTCACATGTTTTATTGGTTTCCATCTATTCATATGCTCTGTTTTTACCTGTTTACTCAAGAAAATTTTATGTAATTTTGTAAAAATTATCCTCCTGTTCTTGTAGAGCATTTTGAATGATCTTGCCATTTTTTTACTAAATGTAAGAGAAAGTCTGCAGTGGGTGTAGCTCTAAATATCACTAGTTCCTTTACCTGTGACCAACAAGTGAGATGGTAATGATCTGCATATTTTATACCTAATTAACAAGAATTATGGCTCTTTAATGAAAGGCAGTCTGGGGCCTGCTCTGCCTCCCCTTCAAACACTGAACAATAATATAAACACTTGTTTTTAGTCCCGTTTTTCATGAGCTGCAAAGATCTGACATTTCAATGATCTTTTATTGTGGCACACCCGTGCAATAATCATGCTGTCTAATCAGCATCTTGATATGCCACACCTGCAAGATGGAAAGGCTTTCTGTCACAGATTTAGACAGATTTGTGAACAATATTTCAGATAAATTATTATTTTGTTTATATAAAAATTTTTAGATATTTGAATTCAGTTCACAAAAAATGGGAGCAATAAATAAAAGTTGCATGTGAAGTCAATTCAGAAGAAGAGGAAGAGAAGAAAAAAGAAAGAAAGTGAAAAGAAGGAGAAGAAATGGACAAAGAAAAAAGTAAAGTCATGATTCACTTGGTGTAAAGAATGGAAAATAAGAAAACATGGCGGAACAGTGATTGTAATACATGGACCATAAAGAGGAGCGGACAATGATGGAACAATTAGAAGCGGCAGACGGTAACACAAAGCAAACTCAGTTTCTTGTCATTTTTGAAAGGTGATCTGCCCGTGTGTCGGACCTGTGAGGAGCCGGATTCATCTGCAAACAAGCAGAGAGGCAGCCGGTAAGACAGAGGCTGGATTATTACATCCTGGAGTAGCTTTAGCCTATCCTAGCCTAGCTTCTGGCTGTATACCGGCTCGTTAACACCTGGGTTGTCGGCTATATCTGAACTTAAATATTATATCGTAGTTGTGAACTCTAGCATATTAATTGGTGATATATAAAGTATTTTTATATAAAGTTAACATTTAAACATTAAATAAGTATTTTTATATTTGTATACTAGACATTATTTCAATAGATAAACATTTGAAATGTAAATATTAATTTTAAATGTAGCACTTAAAAGTTAAAAAATTAAAATCAGTTATTTTGTTCATTTAACTTGAATCACTTTGTGGGTTGACACAGTGGTTTGATAGTATTTTCTTTGCAGTTTGAGTAAAATTAATTTATGTAAACTTAAGTAATACAGTTTAGTAATATTTATTTTTTCTTCTTTGGGGATAAAAAAATGTCCAACACACTGATAAATAAATGGAGGGAAAAGGAAGAAAACTGCTTGGTCCTTTAAGTGAAATCCAGTCGATTAAAAAATCTGCGTTGATGAATCTATTTCTTATCAAGTGGAGAAGCTACACAAATTAAAGGGAAACTTGACATTGTGTTTTATATTTTTACTCACTATAGCGATCAGAATAATTTTTAAAAAACCCAAACATCTAGCACTGATTAGTTTCAATGTTTTTTGGTGACTTATCATTGAACATCAGGACTACTGTATTTAATTATACAGAATTTTATTGAATAACAAGACTTTCCAGACAAAAAAAACACTGTAACACCCTGAGAAAACATATATGGAAGTTAACTTTTTAAACCTACAGAAATAAACAGAAAGCACTTTAAAAATACATTTCTGATTTCAAAACTTTGCATAGATTTTACACACTTTATTCTCACTGGAAAGAAAACACATCAAATCATTATTATTGGTAAATATATTAAAACTTGCATCAATCATCTTGCTTTAAAGGAACAAAGGAAGTGGATGAGAGAAATTTAAGGTTTGACGATGACTGTGCAGCTTTTCTTGATGTCTCTGAACGAGGCACAGTCAAAGTCGACTAGAAGAGTCCTCTCTCCGGTCTTATAGGGAACGAAATGAAACTTCACACGAACTCTGTTGTTTGGCAGCAGATCTGGGAGTCTGTGAGGAACACAAAGAAACATTTTTAAAGTAAAAAAACATTAATAAATTTTAACTTTGCTGACTTGTGTTTCAGAGAGCATCTAGATTTGTTCAGTGGTACAAAATACTGCTAATATAAAGTAATTGAGGAAGAAAATTGCAGTTTTTATTGATTATTTAACATTTTATGAAAATAGGTCATATAACTTTTCCCAAAAAAACATGAACATCATAAGATTTTTTAAAATTATTTTAAGTTTCTGAGCTTCCTTACTTACTGTGTGTTGGTAAAATGTAGCTATTATTTTTGTATTCATTGCCAGATTGTTTCCTTTTTTAAATTAATAAAAAATGTATTGTTGGGAATATTGAGCCCAAATTAAAATTAGCCTCCTTTCTAAAACAAAAAAACTTTTATAACTCCTGTGGGTCCTCTTAGTTTTTATTACTGTACATAAATGACACACTCATTATATACTCAACACATTCCTAAGCACTTGCATTAAAAACACTCACCTGGTTATGAGTTCTCCATTAAAGAGACCGCTTCCTGTCAGGGTCAGACTGCAGTCTCTCAGTATCTCCTTCACTGGATTCTGGAAAAGCACCTCAGCAGTCAGTTCCCTGTTCACTCTGCTGTCACCAAACACCTACAATCCAAAGACACAATGCATTTCTGCAGTTAGTGGAAGAAACTTAAAAGCTTCTTGTGGTTAGAACCTCCAAATTGATGTTAAACTGTCAGAATATGATGCTTTGTCTTTTTTCTGAGAAACTTCATACATAAAAATGATGATAAAAACCGGAAGATACAGTTAAATGTACAAAAATTTTATTTTTCCATATATTATTAGATTCTTTCTATCACACTGCATAACTTTTAGTTCTTCAGAAAGCAGGAACTAAAATCCATAATTGACACCTGCGTGTGAATCATCATTTATGAAAACACATAATCCAGCCGATAAATGAAAACGTATTTGGCCAGTTGGATGGATTTGTTGCCCCACACCTAATTTACAGTCATAACCAAATCACAACAAAAACAAACTACTCCTCTGTGATTCAACCATAATTTGTGCTGGTAGTTTTCTGCGTGATTATCAGCCTCTTCCATCATTGTGGAGGGATTTGGTCTCGCTGACATTTGTAGACTTGCTGTGAATTAGAGCAAGTTGTGTCCTGCATAATGACAAAACATCTCCTGGAAAGCCTTCCAAACAAACCAAATTAGTTCAAGCTTTTGGGATTATAATGAATTTAAACATTTAACACCCTGTTTTGCTTTTGTCTTATTTCCATGACCTCAAGATGAACATGCTGGGAGAGATTAGCAGCTGTTTTGAATCTTATTTACTAGTCATCATAATCTTTCTCTCTGTTACTCTTAAATCCAATGGAATAACCATTGTATTTATATTTTTCCATTGCTCTAAATCAAAGACGCAGAAATTTTAAAGCCAGTGAAAAGTGATGGGAGCATCAAGAGAGGAAGGAAAGAATAAAAAGTTTTGGTAATATTTACCAAAACATCATAATTTAGTGATTATCAGAAACTACAATAAATTCTTCCCAGTGTGTGTACAAAAGTGGTTTGAAATTACACAAAATATGAATTAAGAGAGAATAAAGTGATTTATTTTAAAAAAAAAAGCATAGGTCAGGGCAAATATTTAAAATAATTTCACTTCAGTCAGAGTTGTTCAGGTGTGGAATAATTGTAGGAAGAGATAAAACTGTTTTTCACTCTTAAAATAAAATAAAAAAATATACATAAAAATCATTTGCTAATCAAATACTATAAGGTTTGATCGGTTTCCTTTGTTTACTGACTGGAATTCAGTGATATTTTTAGAAAACATACAGAAAAGATTCTGCTGCTATGTTTTTGTTTTATGATGCTTCATATATAATAAAGTGAAGGTATAGTAAGCTTGTGCTTCTACCTACACTTTTTTCTGGTCAATACTTTGTGTTCTTGCCGTTGATAGGAATTTAAATGTTGTTCTCTGTTAGGAGAAATACTCACGGTGATGGAGATTGGGGGTTTCATCAGCACAATGCGGGTTTCTGCCAGGAACATTTTCTTCTGTTGGTCGGTGATCACAGCTGAAATGTTCATGCTTTCACATCCAATCATGTATTTGTGGTAAGTTAAGTATGGGACCAGGATGGGGATGATCAGCTCTGGAGGGACAAAAAGAAGGAAATGAGATCTAAAGTTGATTTTGAGCAGGTCAAAAGCCTCAAAAACATAAAAAGTCTAAAGAAAAGAATCTGAGATGTTGGATACAGCAGTAACAATTTTATCCTGTAAAAATATGGTGGTCCGAAGTGCAAAACACTACAACATTAAATGAGCCAACCACAAATCACGAAACTAAGCACACTACAAATTAAGAAAACACAACATTAACTAAGGAAACAGCAAAGTAAGAAAATATATATTTTAGTACATTTATTTATTTTTTTTATGTGTAACTGTGTTTAGTGAACTGTTGAAGTGGTTTGAACTTCAGGGCCACAGTAGTTAGTGTCCATAAAGAGGATGACCTTTGCAGGGCAGCAGCTCCTGCTCCAGCGCCTTAGTGAGGATGTTTCCGGCCGGCTGCCCGGTGTACCTCATGGCCTGGACTGCAATGCTGATGGACAGCCTCCTGGTGGCGCTGCTGTCGCTGTTCAGAATCAGCTTCAGACTCACATCCTCGCCGTCCACAGGCTTGGACACCTTCAGCGTCACAAATTTAAAGAAATGGAGACGTTTAGATTCTGCTACTCAGCTTTTTAAAAAGAAATCCAACATCTTAATACTGTGGTATTAGATCATAATTTAGCAATTATCAGAATCACTTGTTCTGTTTATTGTTTAGTTTTTATTAGTTACAGTAGTAGTTCTAGTATCGTAATTATGCATTCATTGCTTTGGTAATGAATACTCAACAAAAGATAACATTTACAAAAAAATAGTCAAATTGTAAACTACAGTGGGGAAAAAAGTATTTAGTCAGTTGCCAATTGTGCAAGTTCTCCCACTTAAAAAGATGAGAGAGGCCTGTAAGTGAGATCATAGGTCGACCTCAACTATGAGAGACAAAATGTGAAAAAAAATATTCAGAAATCACATTGTCTGATTTTTAAAGAATTTTTTTGAAAATGAGGATGGAAAATAAGTTTTTGGTCAATAACAAAAGTTCATCGCAATACTTTGTAATATATCCTTTGTTGGCAATGACAGAGGTCAAAGGTTTCTTAAGTCTTCACAAGGTTGGCTCACACCGTTGCTGGAATGTTGGCCCATTCCTCCCAGCAGATCCTCTGAAGCAGTGATGTTCTGGTTCTGGCGGCGGAAACACGGACTTTCAACGACGAATTGTGTTTATACCAAACAGTTCTACTTTGGTTTCATCTGACCATATGACGTTCTCCCAATACTCTTCTGGAACATCCAAATGCTCTCTAGCAAACTTCAGACGCGCCCGGATATGTACTGGCTTAAGCAGGGGGACACGTCTGGCACTGCAAGATCTGAGTCC
>CAEGAE010050718.1:0-28576 GCA_903067095.1 Girardinus metallicus
TATACATATATATACATATGTATATATACATATATATATATATGTATATATACATATGTATATATATGTATATATATCCCACTTTGAAATCGAACGCTCCTTCAAGATCATCAGTTAATGTTGACTTGAGCTTTTAGCAGTGACTTCATTCTGTATGTGTTAAACTTTTTTTTTTTTAAT
Organism: Girardinus metallicus; assembly: GCA_903067095.1. Classification (NCBI taxonomy): domain Eukaryota; kingdom Metazoa; phylum Chordata; class Actinopteri; order Cyprinodontiformes; family Poeciliidae; genus Girardinus; species Girardinus metallicus. The sequence continues at coordinate 181 of CAEGAE010050718.1, forward strand.
TCAGCAGCAGGTATTGCTTTTATGCGTGTAAAAAAAAAAACATAAGTGTAAATGCAAAATAAATGTTAATTAATGTGTGTAGATTTCTGACAATGTATTGCTAAATATTGCTATGTAGTTTTTAAATCAGACTGTAATGCTAGTCCGTAAGTCTTATGTACTATGATTAAGTATTAGTATATGATCGCCTATGGAACCATTTCTCTCATTACTTGCTGAAAACTGGTTGTAACCAAAACCTACAGTTTCATAGTTATGTAAGCAGTTGTGATTTAAAAGTTATGTTAGCCTGTTGCATTTAATCCTGGGAGGACATTGTATGCTTTAGTTGTTTGTAAATAGATCAGCAAGTAAAAGTCCATTTTTTATAGCTGATTCAGAATTCAACACCAAGCTCTCCCCCATTAAAAAAAAAAAGAAAGATTGGGCATGGACAATACAAAGAGATGCTTTAGTGGAAAGTGGTTTTAACTAAATTCTCCATACGGCCTCTTACTGCCTTTTACTGCTCAGTGCATTCATTTTTCACTACAGTAGCGCAACACATTGCATAAAATTACATCGATTTGCATCTATGACAATATATTTTAAAAAGAGAACTGCTATACTGTTTCATCCTCTTTGCTTTGATTCCTAGAAAAACCTTTAGATACTACTGGGGGTTTTGTTGATAGCAGGTTTCAAAACAGCGATTTCCATTTTATGCTAATTAGCCATTCAGCAGTTATATCAGTAACTGTGCTATAAAAAAAAAAAAAAAAGATTAAATGAGACAAATATGAAAAACCAGAAAGCCATTCATTCCCCTACACCTTCACCCTCGCCACAGAAACATCTTGGCTGTTCCGGCAATTACAAACGGAGGTTTGAGAGCTTGGAATGAGGGGTGAAATGTTCTGGATCAACAGAATATAGGTTAAAGAGCTCTGATTACATGACTGCACAATCTCTATATAACCTCTCTGAAAGAAACTGAAAGAAAGATGTGAATAATCTATGTGCACACTGTGGTTCCATTACTTTCACATCCACCAATCCTCCTTTCCCACCACCACCCCCAACCTGTGGCCTTTCCCTTTTACTGTAGATGACCTTTAAGGTGGGATCTCACAGTGACAGTAGTTTCACTGGCAGCTATTGACCTCCCCCACTAAAGCTCTGTAGTCCACTTTCAGATTACATAATGAGAGGAAGGTTAGTGGAAGATAGCATGAGCTTATAATGATGTTCTCAGGGCTGGACTTAAGGAGTCCTTTGTACACAGGCTTCTTTGTGGAACGCAGACTGAAACAGAAAAAGGGAAGGAAGGAAGGACTGTGCTCTAAAAGTAACCTCCAAAGGAATGGATGTTTCCTTTTGAGGTTTCTTGTTAAGCCCATCCAGCTATAGCCCTCAGCATTTATTCATGGAGGACAACAGTTATGGCAACAGAGAGTGATTAATAATCATTGACCTTCTTGTAGATGGGTCAATCAGACTGTTTATCAAGACAGATTGGTGGATATGCAGCAGCATTGATTGAGCATTTATCCTCATGGGGTTCATACAAACAAACAAGAGCAGTCGGTGAACTGTTATGTGCCGCGTTTGCCTGAGGATAATACTGATCAGTCACTTCTACAATGCATTCGTTATGAACAAATCTGTAGGTAAAAGCAACAGAACTGCTGGGAAAAAATACCAAAAAAAAAAAAAAACCAAGCCGGCATATTTTACAGCACACCTCCACAACGACCTCGTACTGCTCTGAGATTGAGCATTAAAGCTTGATGAGAGTAGTGCTTCTGTCTGGGCTCTTTGTGCTGCAGCAGCTGTTTCTACCTTGTAGGACAACTACAATGTCACATTCAGAATCTAGAGTTTTAGCTCTTTGCAAAAAGAGTGGAAAAAAAAAGAGAAAACATCACACATCTCAGCCTACAAATGCGCTGTGAAATGCATCGTACCTCCACCTACTCCTCTCCTGCTTCCTTCCTCCTCTCCACCCTTTGCCTCAGCCGGCCGTACTGAATCATAATCATCAGCTGCCAATCACACCACGCATAATGAAATCCACTCTGAACCCATGTAACGCCAGACTGAGTATCATTGTTGTTTTTTTTAGTTTTTTTTTTTAGTTTCTTCCAAAGAAAGCCTTTAAAGCCAGTTTGTACCTACGCAAGCACAAAGAAAGCTTTACAAGCGGAGCTAATTCTTGGATTACCACGTTGCACGGCGTCAAAAAGATGGCTTTTAACGTCACCACCTGCTCCATCATGTGTTGCTGAGGTGCTTTAGGATGTGAGCCTGAAGCCCATTGGTAAAAGAGGTAGTGCAGGTGAGAAGCAGATGCTGCTCTTATTGCTTACTATTTCTCTCCGAGGGAGCGTGGAGTCTGCAAAGCCGAAAAAATCCAGGGAGCAGAGGGCGGGATGAATGCAGAGAGGGGGTCTCTGGCTCCTACAGCCAGATGTCTCGAGAAAAGACGTTCTCCTTCAAACTTTGAGTCTGAAACTGTGAGAGTTTTGAAGCTGGGCTCTTAATGCAGTCTTTAGGAGGGCGTCATCGTTCAGGAGCAGGGGTCAACGCAGTACAGTACTGCTTTGGGGGCTTTTCTTTTTTTTTATTCTTTTTTATCCTGACGTAGCTCAACAGTAAGACCTGCAAGTCCCTAATATTTACAGAAAGAATTGTATTATTTTTCCCTACCTGGTTTCAGTCAGAGTTGAGGGTGGGAAGATGTTTGGTTTCCCCTCCTACACAGGAAGGTTTCCATGAAACGGAGGCAATAAAAGCAGTGGCTTTGTCAGGGTATCTTGTCTTTTAGTTCTTCTTGCGCGAGAATATCGACTTTCTCACAGGCCATCAAAGAAAAGACACTGTCAGTGTGTCGCGGGCCCTGACCTGCACAGGAACCAGGCTGCTGGTCGCAACGCCAGAAAGGAAGGCTAAACACTTTTCTATCCACATCTATGAATTCGCCACATCCTGCCAAGACAACCCTTATGTGCATCATATTTTCTTCAAATATGAATTCAAGAGGGTGCCTGCGCTGTAGCTCACCGTCAAGCTTTAATGGGTGGCAACAGGTGCCTGCTGCTTTCGTACTTTCCAGTGGGACATTTCATACCCACATTTCGCAACTGATTAATTAAACTGATATTAGTCGGTTTACAGTCCGCTGTAAGGAAATGTACCTATAAGACCCCAGTAAGTAATGCATAAAACCAGGAAGCAGCAGAGGGTTATTTTGGCTTATATGGTGTCACAACTTTTATAAAAAGCTATTAGAGAGGAGCTCAGTTGAGAATATGAACCAAAATGAATGGAGAAATGATGTGGTACACATAGGAATAGGGGATATATGGTGAGCAACCCAGGGTGCCCTTTTGAGTGGCAACACAAAGTTTAAAAGTATAGAATTGACTAGACTAGAGTTTTTTTCACTTTTAAAATTCAGTCGACTTTTTAAGCTCTGTAACCTTATACATTGATCAGAGTTACTTTAAAACATGGCTTGAGAAAAATGGCATTTGGCTGTTTTGGAATGCCAAAAATGGAAGATTTAGACACACATAGAAATTGCTTTGTATATATTCGTCAAAACCTGCATGGAACACTAAATACTGTGTTAAGATGATGATTTGTGGAATCTGTCTCCCCCAAAATGCCACAAACTAGGGGAAATCTGTAAGTTTCTTAAGAATACAAGTAAAACTCTTTTCACTTAATGTTGCGTGCATCAGTACAAAATAGATTGTTTACAAGCACAACTTGGGAGTAGGTTAGGGCGAAAAGGGAGCCATGTTTAAGAAGTTGGGCCATGAACTGTCAACAGGGCAAATTGAATCTTGGCAGATTTTTGTTCATTTTCGGAAAGCAATGAAGTTATCTTTAGGACAACAAGCCCATCCATGCTCTTTCTTTGATTTTGTTGTGGCACCCCAGGATTATCAGGAGAAAACGTCCATGCGCCCCCCCTGTCCTCCTACCCTTCTTGCTTCCATCAGCATCATCTGCAGCTGCATTTTGCTGATTTGCCTGTAAGAACTCTGGTGCCAGACCAGCAAAAAACGTTAACGTCCAAACTTCTACTAAAAAGAAGAAAAAAAAAAACAACAACAAAAAATATCCTTGGATGAATGTCAAAACCAAGCTGTTGCTTCCCTGACTAAAAATATCCTCCTTGTACATGACATTTCCCATGAAACCTGTTGGAATCCACCCTACCCACTACACACACACCCCCCACAGCCCCCTTCCCCACCTCCCCAATCCTCTCAAAGCCACATTCTGTCAATATTGTTCCGACACGCTGGTTGTCAGGGCCGGCAGGGGTTTTTTGCAGCAAACTACTTTACACCCACATTATTGAGTTTGTGCCTTGTGGCGTGCCAATGGGGGGGACAGAATTTATTGATAGTGCCTCGTTCCACATTTAATATTATTTTCTCACCAATTACCAGTTGCAGTTGGATTCGCAACACAGAAAAATATGACTTTGTGCTGAAGCAAGCATAATTTAATAATAAATAAGAGAAAAAAAATAAATAAATACAAATCCTTCACTCCAGCGTAGGCAGGGGCCTTGGTGATAAATAAACCCACTCCCCTCACGCTCTCACCAGCGTGGCAGTCTCATGTTTATGATGCTTACTGCCTGTCAGGTGTCTCTAATAAACAACCCCACCGTCTGACTGGTTTTTGTGCGCACACTTTTTTGAGCCCATTGTTGGAATAATTGTTCCCTTCACTCACAGGCGCCAGCAAAGTCACAGTGTGGTCAGTGGGCACGCTCAATCCCCCCCCAACCCTCCTCCACCACCCACCCTCTCTTATTTGAGACACTGCATTTGATTCTTTAGCTCCGATTTCTGTAAGCAGCAGCAGTCCATCACTATTATTAATTGATGGCCTTTTTTTTTTTTTTTCTTTTCTTTTCTTTTCTTTTTTTTTTTTTTTTTTTTTACAGGAAGCTTCGGGCAACATCTGGTAGCAGAACGGTGGAAATGTTAAATCAGACCTTTCTCTAACGAGGACCGATGTGTCAGCGGTGGAGATAAGTGAAGGCACAACGCATTCACAATCATGTAATCCCGGGCTGTTAATCTGCTTAAGAAGGAGGGGGCGGGGGGGGGGGGGGAAGGGGCTAATTCTCGGGGTCTCCTTGTATGAGGGAGAGCCACTTAACCTTTAGATACGTGTATACATATGCACAAAGAATAAACAAACAGGTGGGAAAATGGCGTGAAGAAAAGCAAACCTACTTGGGTGAGTTCTGTGCCCATGAAGACGAGGAGAATCAGAGTCAGGATCTTGCTCGCGGGCTGCATCTCTTGCCTCCGGTGTGCGCGCGCCTGGACCAGCGGTCTCACATGCAGATCGGTTCCCTCCTTTCTCGTCCCCCCCTTTTGGCTCAGCCGTCTTTTTCTCTTCCACCACCTCTCTCGGCTCTGTTTCTGTGCTGTGGGTCACTCGACTCTTTTTTTTTTTTTATTCTTTCAATTTTCTCTCTCTCTCTCTCCTCTTTTTTTTTTTCTTTAAATAACGATTACGATTACAATTTAATCCCCCGCAGCATATAACGGCGAATCTGTCTCACGGAATCGTCTCCGGGCATGTTCATTTCATATCGAGAGCCTTTCTCTGTCTCCGGAGCCTCTCCCCTTGTCGGGTGGCGGACGGCTCTTGCTTCTAGCTGCGACGTGCGGCTGTAATGGACATGGGAGCAGAAGGACGCGCACACTGCTCCGCATACAACCGGGTACAAATCTTCAGTCAGGATATTGGCAAAAGTTTACCTCCCCGCCTCAAGCTGCCGTATAAGGTCTCGGCGAGGTGGGGGGAGAAAAAAAAAAATGAGAGAGACGGAGCTGTCCGCGGTGCTGAAAACGGAAGTTGCATCGCAGGGAGAGCGAGATTTAAACAGGCAGGAGCCTGTTTAAATCTCTCTCGCACAAATTATGAGAAACCCACGATACATTTGACTGGCAGATTGCGACGTGACTATTTGATTTCTAAACGAAACTGTAGTATTTACAAGAAGGTTATTATTATTATTTTTTTAATTATTTTATTTTCGCCGTGAACGTCGTGAGTTGTGAGTTTACGGATGGAGTAAAACGCAGACTGGAGCTGGGAGCATGGATGATGTTAAATATTTTAAATAAAAAATAAATGACGAAAAACGTACAAAAATTTGTTTTATAAATAAATAAAACAAAACAGGGAACACAAGGATCCAGAGCAGAACAACAACAACAACAACAAATTAACAGGAACTGGGACAGCAGGGAAGTAACAGTATTTAACTGCAGTAGCCAGCAAGGAGGAACTGAGAATGAGTATGTGTATATACTGGGGAGGTTGATTACTGAGCAAAAAAACAGATAGCTGATTAGAGACGGGTTGCAGGTGTGAGGGGAGAGAGAGAGAAAGTGGCATAGGGGACAAGGGAGAGTACACAGGGGACTGGGAAATACATTTAACACTAAAGAAGAACTTTAGAAACTTAATTAAACTAGATTAACACAAGAAACAAACATAATAAACTATTCACTGAGGAAGGAGTGAATTAAAGTAAAACAGAAACAAGAATGATCTAATAAAAAATAAACTAAAGAGTACAGAATAAACAAACCTCAAAACAACTCAGGATCCTAACAAGGAACACAAATTTCACACTTTGAAATCTACTTTATATTAAAAGCCAAAGTGTCTCAAGGGTTTGTTCGTTGTATTTGGTCTCCAAGCAGCAGTTTGCCTTCAACTGGCTCTTTGTCACCTTACAATCTAAGAAAAACCCTGTTATATAACCACGCCATTTTGGTTTCGTTACTTTCTCAGCATATCATGAGTTCATACACAGTCAATGCGGCCTGTGTTTATAAAAAGATTGTTTTGGGGTCCAGGTTGGATCTGTACTAACGTAAATTATATGAACAATTGTCAGACCTCTCACACAAAAGAAGAAATATCAATCGAACCGATATTAAGGCTTAACTTATTAACTTATGGCTTCGTTTGTTGCAGGTAAAACTTTCTTTATTTACACTGAGAAGTTAAAGAAGTTCTTATACTAGAGAGCTATTATCTATACTGCTGTTTACACAAATGATGATGGAAACGATGCAACTCCTCCTCCACCACTTACTGCAGGTTTATTTTTTAACTGTTGTCTGTTTTAGTGAAAAAAGATAATGTTATTCTGTTTGAATATCTTCAGTAACCAGCTTCGTTCACTCGGTAAAGCTGAATATCGACTGAGCTCACACTTTGGTACCTAAAGACCAGCACCCTCCTCTGTGAAAAGTATCAAAAAGTGAAAGAAAGGCCATCGTATTTATGCTGACCAATCACAGACAGCATTGTGGAAACTATCGAAATCTAAAGGGTTCGCTCTAAAGAAGCAGGTTTCAGTTCGATTCAGTTCAAATTCAAACATATCCCCATATGATATTGATCCCAAAGGGAAACTAAATGTTGTTGTAACTCGTGTTAATTCAAATTATTCAAAGAGTTTAAAGGGTCTGGCAGCAGCAATACAGAAAGGTGTAAAATAAAAGCACATTTATTGACATTAAGTTAAAGAGGAGATGACACCAGAACTTTCTGAATTTTACAATTATTCACACTAATTCCTGTGAACTGTCTCCCGTGGTCACTGGGTCACCAGTAGGGTGCACTCTGATCAGGCTGCCAGCTTATTGCAAGGCTCATTGTAGCATGTTGACAAAAAATATATTTATATAAACTGGCAATATTTTACCATCCACATCACGTGATCAAATATTTGAATTTATCAGAGACCATTTATTGGTTTAACGTGTTCTAACCACCTCATTCTTATATGATCATTAAATGTTCATTTTGGAGTTCTGGAGGAATAAACATTTCAGTTTTCGGTTATTCAGACAACAATTGAATGCATAGAAACATAAATTACTATTATTTTTCACTTTGTTAAAAAGAAATACAGAAATAAACCATGTTATAAAAATAATTTCAGGATGCAACAAGCACAATTAAGTCTATAAATGTGGCAAAGATGATCATTTATCCCAGTATAGAATGAAAAAGCACTAAGTTTGTTATTTCCATATTTGTGTATAAGTCACTACCATCGAACCAATAGTTTATACAAAAAAACGTTTTTATCTTCTTTCCTCCTACGTTTTGTTGACTTTCCTCCTTGATCATCTTTTTGTCCCAGTCAGGATTTGAGAAATGCCTTCTTTACTTTGCCACTGTTAAAAACCTAGAAGTTTTTCTTTTTCTTTTTTCTTTTTGCCACAAACCACGTGAGCAGACATGTGGCACAAGGTGCTCCAGTCAGACGACACCATAATTTAGCCGTCTTGCTGACAAGGAAACAGCTCTGCTCGCTCATATGCATCTTTCTCTTTTCACTGTACAGTTCTGCATTATTTTTGGTTTGTGAATAAAAGTCCACTTAAGTGGTTGGACTGATCCTATATATTTTACATTTTGAGTCAAAGTCAAACAAGTTGCCTTTCTCAACTTCCATGATCATTTCTTTTTTTTTTTTTTTAGGAAAACATACTAAAGAAAAATACATGCATCGGAAATTATAACTCACTCAGCGAAGACCTGACTGCTAGGCAGGGCTAATGTATTGTCTGAATGATGAGGGTGGAATACTCTGGACGTAAACAAGAACATTTGTTTGTTGGCAGGAGTCCTTCCCTGCATGTCGGTGCACAGTCCACACACACGGGACAGCAGGTGACACATCTCACCAGCACGCCGGCCAACATTTAACTTTGTTTTTAAAGAACAAAGCCGCAGCAGGAACCACTGAGCCAAACAGACCCTTAAATTCTGCCTGATGAAATGTTCTCGTTTTGCAAGCTGTGAAGAATTATCGCTGTGGAACAATTGATTTGTGTTTGATTGCCTATCAGGCTACGGTTCTTGTGAGTGCAGGGAGTGGGAGGGGGGAGCAAAAAAAAACACTGCTTCAGTTATGCTGTTTAATTAATACCCTCTCTAAAGGTTGTGTTAAAAATCAAAATCAAAATCCAATCAGAGCCACTGGTTTCATTAGTCTGTTTGAGGTGAGATGTTGCTTGCTGATAGCAGATCATTAGAAGAGCAGTGGTGAGCGAGTGATGAATGAAAACACTATCAAAGATACTGAACGCCAACTGGGAAAAAGGAGAGAAAGACAATAGAGCGCAACAGTGAGTCTGCGTAAATTTGATGAAAGAGCTGCACATAGCAGCTTAGCAGAGAAGCTGATTTAATGCAGCTGCTTGATGTGGTATTTATTTTCTGCTCATTGAGGCGAGAATACAAAATATCCAATTGTCTTGTTTGCATGCAGATGTATTTAACGTGTCACCATTGCAGGTGCGCCATAGAAGCTTAATGGGTGTGTGCAGAGGGGAGAGGGGGAGTCATTGTTTTGTGAGCTGTCAGCGTTGGGGGGGTTGTAATCAGTTAATGACCACTTGTATAAATCTGCAATTTCTTTATTAACCTAATAGGGAAATTTATGGAAAAGTTTCCCCATAAAGTTTTGACCCTTATTCCCAGCTTTGACAATATGTTTTTTTTTTTTTATATTTTAATTTTGTTAACTGTTTGAAAGTTTTTCGAACTTAGGATAAAGGCCGTTGTTCTTATCATAGCTCTTCGAAATTTCTCTTCCTCAACAGCCTGTTAGTTCTGGAGTTCCCCAAGGAGCCATCTTTACATTCTTTTTTATTCTGTACATGTTCCCTTGAGTTTTCCTGTCATAGTTTCATAAATATAACATTTCATTCATCTTTAATGAAGAAAAAACAAATGTATAACCCTGGAGAGGACGTGAAAACTGAGCTACTGCATTTGGCCCCCAAATCATCAGGGGCCTCCATTAAATGCTGGAATGTTAACACAATCCATATATAAAATTTCAGATTATATATATATATATATGTATATATATATTTTTTTTGTTGTTGTTGTTGTTCAGAACAAGAATGCCATTAAATTTTATTAGCCATTTCAGAATGTCAATCCAAATTAAATTCTGCTTAAAGTCCCATACAAACTACCTATCATCTGTTCTTGTTCTAGTAATACTAGTAATACTCAGCTCATTGATGTAGTAATTTTTGGCCCTTCTAACTTCCACTTAATTCTTGTGGCCCTTCAAGAGCAAGAAATTATATTGATTGTCATATAAAATCTAATAGGCACGCTAACCCTGGTAAAGAACCGTTTCCTATAAATCATTAATGTGTCTAATGTGAAGTCAATCATTTTTATTAGAGACATTAAGACCCATGCTTTATTAAAGAGATAACTGTTACTGGGTTCTGTGGCGGTCGCTTCATTTCTGGTGAGAACGTCCACATCCGGACTTGGTCTCTTCCTACCATTCCTACCAATCTGTGCACAAAACCTCTCCTCTGCTTCCGCTTGGCTTTGAATGGAGTCGCTTTATCTCCCAGCACGAAGACAGCTGCCATTCTTCCTGGGAGTGACAGATTGAGTTCATTGAAAAGACTGAGTATGACACATGAGTGGCACAGTTTTGTGACCCACTACTTGTCACCGAAATGTGCAGCCAAATGAGTTTTCATGCTCGAAATCTCTGCTGTGGCTCTTGTAATTCAAACACTTTCTCCAGACTTTTCCCTTAGGAGAGTCTTGTTAATGCTGCAGGGTCTTTGTGCTGTGTGCCCATCTCCTTAGAGCCTCTCAAACAGGCAGAAGTCAGTGATATGCTTAGTAAATCTTTTGTTTACCCAGTATTTCTTCACTTAAAGTGCAAACCACAAAGCCCCACTTCTCTGCGACAGAAGTGTCTCACTGTCTTTGATTGTTCCTTCAATTTGTTGCCTAAGGTCAATCGCCGAGAGAGGAACCTGACAAATGACAGTCTTCAATGGTAAAAGGTTTCCGTACCTTAGCATTATTGTTAGCCTCTAACTGGAGCTTGTTAGGCTTTTCAAATCTGTTGATGGGGTGACCTTCAAAAATTATTTCTTTCCATCCTTCTCCAGATTTGTCCATTCAGATCATCTTCTTATCTTCTACTGTTTTGCAGTTTTGTCTGAAAGTCAGTAACGTGCAGAAAGCAAAACAGCTTCCAGTTTTGGTCATGACAAACATTTTGTTCCCACTATGGCGAGTTGCTGTTGTTTTTCCTTTCCATCACTTCGTCTCTCTTTGCTCTCCACAGCCATAGACGATGATTAAAGACATATTCTATTTTATTATGTCTCTGTGATGCCCTATTCATTTAGTGTGCTCGGGACCCAAACTCCATAATTCTGTGACCTTGATAGGCTCCTGTGCTAACAGGGGAGAGCTCCATAAAAGCATGATTTAACAGCCCCTTGTGTGTTGATCTTGAGTTAGCATTAATGCTTTGGATAATCACTCTATCAGCATTCAGCCTTCAGACCTTGGGAGAATAAAGGAGAATGTGCCTGAATGGTGTAGGGAGAATGAGAAAGTGGAGGATGGAGGAGAGAGAGAGCGAGGTAGAGTGAGGAAGAGGAATGCAAAACAAAGACGACAGGATTTATCTTTCTATTGAATCAAGTTAAAAAATTTAATTAGTGGATTTCTGTTTCACAGATAAATCTTTTGCACATTAAGATTTAATGAATCAGACATTGAACTGGATCAAAAGGAGTAGTCATCAAACTGGAAGACAGTCATCCATCCTGACTCCCGATGTTTCTTCCTTCCCCACCCGTTCAAGATGTGTAAAAATCTTCAAATAGGGTCATCTTTCATTCACAAGCATAATGTCAGCATAACGTGGGAAGTTGTTTTTCACAAATTCAACATGCCGGTGTTACACTGCAATGTCCAAATGGTTCTCCATTTGGAATTTACTGGTGAAAGCCACTTAATTTTGATTTAAAACATCATTTAACATGGTTCCCAGGGCGATTGGGAAAGGAACATCACTACAGCATCATGGATCATCCATCTTTGGTAACAATGATGAAGAGGTGCTTTTCACACATCTTCGCCTGATACCTAAAGTGTTTGTTTCTGAAAAGCATGGTCTAATGTACTTCTCATGCTGTAAAAATGAAATACAATTCAGTCTGACTGTTTTTATTTATTCTAGTTTTATGAGAAGTCACAGCTATCAAAGGTTAAATTTGAATATGACTATAATGTTTTGTTTTTTTTGTGTGTTTTTTAAAGCATTTACTGGGACATTTTATGTTTCATGCAACTGCTGCATTTGGCGAGACTGAACGTACCTGCCTTTCCACAAACACATTAAGGTCCTTTTGACAGACTGATAAATCTTTTTTGCGTTAGTCCTTACAGGAAGAAAGCACCAGCATTAAACTCCTAGAGGCAGTCATGTGATGTTAAACGCAGCTCTCGCTTTCCTTCGAATGATACCCGGAGCCACGTGCCACGAAAACATTTCATCTGATGATTGCTCAGCATGATTGTATCGAAAGCTGAACTGCATTAGACTCTGTTTACAACCTCACGCAGTGGGGGGAATGCGTCTCCCTCATGGTGCTCTCAGGCTGCAGTAAGAAAATGCCCCATAACCAAGCCCTTTGCCTTTGGGCCACTCTGTGGGCAGATTCATTTGTATTTGGGAGGAAGTGATATCGAACTCCTCCAATCGACCGCATGCATGTTGACGATTAACAGGATGTTTGAGATTTACAGGCCACGAGTTAAGGTTTTATTATCCGTCCTGCTTCATTAACCTATATCAACAATTGATACGGTCCATCGATGCTGATCCAGTTAAGCCAATAAAAATCAAGAATTGAAATTGGTCCACATGGTGACGCAGTTCATTGACATCAATACACCCGCAATTCCAAAATGACCAACACACAGTTTTTCTTTATCTAGAGCTTCTAGGATTTCATGATCTTTTTACGCACTGGGAATGGTGCGCTTCACTTTGCAGAAAATACGGAACAATGGTTATTAGCTAAAAAATATCAAAGTCTAGGTTTTCCTTCATAATTCAAAGATTTCCTTCATTAACTGGAAAACGACCCGGTGAATCCCTGAACTAATGTTTAGTTGTAGGACCAAATTCTGACACCTGTGATCACATATTACCGCCCAGCAGTTTTGGACTGCACACAGCAAATTTGGTGGTTATATCAACACTCTTTCAAGTGTTAAAACTACTCAGTCTCTCTAGTTGAAAAAAATGTCTGAAAGAGTTCAATTAACACAAGATCTGAGAAGGAAGGAGCAAACAAAGTGTTGATTTAACAAGCCCAAATTTGACGTGTACCTTTCACACTTCCTCTCTCTCTTTTTTTGTTTGTTTTACGTCAGAAACAACAAATGTGATGTCAAAGCATCAGTTTTTTATAGGATAAAGGTCCTCAGATTGGGCCTAATCTAACTAATTATCTGCAAATAAATAAATAAAATAAGCAACCATCTTACTCAATTTAAAGGAATTGTTCCAATTGTCTTTAGTCAGTGTGTGCTATGGCACGTTGTCTTCAGGCCATGTGGGATTTTTCTTTTTTTTTGTCTTTTTTTTAACAATTGAACTATACAGGCTTCTTGCTGATAGCTTAACTTGACATTGACGTTTTCTGGTTGCTAGATCTTCTTGGATCAGCCTGGAGCTGATCCTCACTGTCTTTGAATCGCTGGCTCTTCTTTGATCCATTCAATGGTAGTTTTTTTTTTTTTCTTTTTTGTTTTCTGTACATAGTTTCAACTTCAAAGCATTTTAAATCATTTTGTCTGAGCAGCCTATCCTTTTCTTTGCGTGTTTGTACATTTACCTCTCTCCAAATAACCGAGGGAAGCGTGAGAAAATCCATTTTACTTGGATGTTAATGGACGAATCCCCAACAGCCAAACACGTGCACCGTCTGATGCCTTCATTTTTAAATAACGAACATGCTTCTTTTGTTTCACAAAACACATAATCGAACTCCACGCCACTCCTGCTTTGAACATTTTCCTTTAACACACAAAGCACTTCTCGATTTTGATCTTATACAAAAAATCATTAATTTAAAAGAAAAGCAAGATGTTACTTTTCTTTAATTAATGATTAAAGAAAAGCAATGATTAAAGAATCAGCATGTTAATCATTTACTAATAGTAGTAGCAGTCGCAGCTACTACCAGCGGTTGTAGCGACTCAATACAGTTGTGTGCAGAATGTTTTTGATGGTTTTGCATGGAGAATAAATAAACTTCTATTCCACATTATCACTTAGACTAATTTTAAACATACATACAGCGTTTGTTTTTTTAGCACCTCCATGCATAACAGCATAAATAAAAATAGATTCCCACACGCACAAGAATGCTGCAGTTTTCTAGTAGCAAGCCCCGTTGATTTTTCACCTCCATTTTTATCTTCCTCACTAAGCGTGGTGGCAAGACTTACTCGTGTCCCCATCCAACACTGTTTGTCACAGCTCCCATTTGTAGTTATTGCTCCGACTGTAGATTTGCGCAAATTTAAGCAAGTAGTAGGTATTTTCTAGGAGCCGTTTTCTTACTTGTAGAAAATCTGGCCTTCAGCAATGTGTTATGTCGCATTTTCCATTTTGAAAAGTTGATCCCGTGGAAATCCCTGCATCACTCTGATTATCTTTAAAAAAATTAATGATATATTAAAAAAAAAAAAAAAAGTGTTCTGTGACTTCTTGTCTTAAATGGGAATATTTTCCAATGTTTTCAATATTATTAACTATCTTGGTATTACATTTAGCATTATCCCTTTAGTTTATTCTACTATTTGAAGTTTAATAATGTAGGTCATACAATAAAAACTGGGCAGCTGCATCACATGAAGCACATTTTAACATCAATTAAATTATCTTGTTAATACCCAGCACTGTGCAGAAACACAAAGAAATTAAAAATATATTTTTTACTTAATAGCAGCTGTAGAATAGGTTCATATTTAGTGTCCTCCAAATCAAATCCCAATGAGACTTTTCAACCTTTACATAGCTGGTGTTTTTACACATTTGGTACATTTTAATGAACAGAAAATGAAGTTTGAAGTTCACCTGCTGCCATTTTAACACAATCCTAGAGCGTCTGCAACTCATTGTACTCCTTGCACGGAATTACATCATCCCAACGTGTCAATCACATCTGAGGCCTGTAAGAAATAATACCATATTATTTATATTGTTTTTGCGTAGCCGCTATTATAAGTTTAAGAGAAATGGATTTTTCCCCAGAAAAAAAAAAAAAAAAAATCAGCATTCATCTTCTCTGAAACCAATACTGGATTCTATGCGCTGTACATTCCTATAGTGCAATATTGCTGATCAGCATGTGAGGATGCAAAGCATCCATCAGAGAGTTTATTTTTATTCTTTATTCAAAACGTTTGTACAGAAATCTGGTGAGGAAAGTCCCGAGTCGGATGCAAGTTTGTTATCCAACTGATTAAAACCTGGACATGTTTCTGTGTGAATCAGCAGTCGTGTACGTTGACTTTAATGTACTTAAAGACAAATATGACTCATTGCGACAAACAGCTGTGTTTTTATTCTGACTATGCCTCTTCCACATTGAAATGATTCCTTTTGTATCGCCGGGAATTGCTTAGGTTGAAATATGTTTATTTGATGACATTATTTTACAATTTAACGAGTTGTGACAGTCATCTACCCTGACCTATTTTTATCCTGTCAAGTAAGATACATTCAAAGCTCTGGTGGCAAGTGAGAGCATCCATCCATGCATCCTTCCATGCCACCACCCAGCCGTCCATCCATCCATCCATCCATCCATCCATCCATCCATCCATCCATCCATCTAGACGTTAGAATGAACCATCAGTCTAAGTCTTTGAAGTGAAACACAGATTTTACTTGTCTCAACTATTCCTATATTTTTTAGGTAATTGACAGAAACCTCAAAGGACGTCAATGGAATTTTAAGATCTATTTTAAAAAACTAGCTCAAAATTGTTAAGTAGAAAGGAAAAAAATATGATTTTAAAATTTTGTTTACAAGCAAATGTCTAAAATGAATAACATATACAGTGGCACAAACGTATATATGTTTTTTTTTTGTTTTTTTTTATAGTGTATTCTGTAATACACTACAAGAAAGACAAAATATTTCAGAAGGGCTCTTTTTTTCCCCAGAGGAAATAAGACAGGTGCTTTAGGACCTATAGTGTCTGCAACATGCTTATCTATTTGCAATCCCCCTTTTGACTCAATGGTTATCTGAAAAACGTCCCTGTGATAACTGCCAAAACTATGTGTCATTGTTTGTCTATGCTCACTGTGGTGAGCAGTGCTACTCGTAGTTAACATTGGCCAAAGAGTTTAATCTCAAAAGCACCTTCTTTTATATATTTGATACGCTGTAACCGGATGTTTCCCATCGAAGTTTTGAATCTCAGCTGCTCCTCCAGAGGTTTCATGAACCTTTCTGCTGCTTTCTCCGGAAAATGTTCTTCGTGCCTGACCGGTGGGTTCAGGTGGGCAGCTACGTGTTTGTAGGTTTGACCTCTTTGCTCTCGGCGGCATAAGCTGCAAATTTAAAAACTGCTCAAGGTAAAGATAAACCAACCAGGTCATTTATATTCTCTTTAACCGTTGAGCAAAATAGCTTTTTTATGCATTTAATAAACTCCACCTGTTCTGACCAGGGGTGGCTACATTTCTGAGCAGCTGAGGTGGGTGGATGGACGGGAGCATATTAAATAACAGGTGCTCCTGATAAAGTGCAGGGCATCCTCATAAAGTTAGCATTAAAATTTAACAGATCATAAAAATATGCCAGCAGGAAAAGCAGATGTCAATTTTTTTCCCCCTGATATTGCACCCTCTGTGCTAATGAGCTTTCTCCAAAGTTGTTTAGTTTCTTCTTCTTCTGAGAACAAAATGAAGAGGCTCTTGTGTGGTCACACTGCAGTGGGTCTATTGTTTTTATGCTTTATAATTCTCCTGCACTTATACTGCGTTCCTTGGTCGTCATCATTATGCAGTTTGTTTACTAATCTTCTCCAGCAAACCTTGGATTAAATTGGACACGGTCGGACTCCGTTTATTAATCTACTGGGTGACTTCCAGATGCAATCGGAAGCAGGTACAAATGCACGCAGCATTTTTCAAAAGTCCTATTTGAAGGGAGCATGATTTTCCTTTTCGCAGCTTTAGTAGAACCATTCTGTGTTTGGTGTTTTCCCGCAGGTCATTCTAAGAAAGCACTTTCGAGTCAAACAAATTTTTAGCGTCAGCACTTTGTTTCGTAAGGGGGCCATGTTCATTCTTAACTGTACGTGCTTAACAAGTGTGCGATGGCCTACAATTTGGAGATAAGCGTGATGCTTCTCGTTGAATGCTGATTATTAGAACATTTTCTCTGGCGCGCGCACACGCAGCCACATAATGAAGATCTGAAATGCAAGATGACCGCTTCTGTGGGCGGTGTGGGCCGATGTGAGTGAGATTAAAGACACGGGTGTCACTGAAGCCCACACGCTCCGTTCGCCATGTTCAACACAAGCAGGCGCTTCGCCTTGGGTGGAGAAACCCACAGGCCGAGCCGCGGGCCCTGCCTTTGATTCGCTCTCTGATCCAACTCATACAGAAATGTAAAAACGTGCTAGAATTCGTTGGACGTTCTGCATCCCATAAGATTATTTTATCGTGGTAGGACGCTGACGATGAGTTCGGTGTCATTACGACGGCGTCACGCGCGCGGATTCTCCTTCTCGACGCTGAAAGACGAAAGATGATTCGCAGCAGGCGGCTGCTATCCACTTTCACCGCTCCACTCAGACACTTTCTTTTCTTTTCTCTCTCTCTCTCTCTCTCTCTCTCTCCTTGCAGCTGAACAAGCATTTGAAGGTTTCAGAGCGTCTACATTAGCCAATTTGTTTTCCATTCATTTTCAACCCTTTATTAAATATGAGACGTGCGCATTGCTCGCTTCATCTGTTAATTATCCGTTCCATTTATTACTTTATTTGCTGCATCCAGGGTCTTTGTGGATCCCGAGTCAGCCCATGTTTCTCTGACTCTGAATAGGTGCTGTTTGTATGTTTTTGCTTGGGGGTTTGGGGGGTTTATGTCAGCAAGGACTTATTTATGTTGGTGTGTAGGGGTGTGTGTGTGGGGGGGCGTGCGTGCGTGTGTGTGTGGAGGCCTAAATGCATGAGGAGAAAGACGAGGGAGCTTGCACCTCGCTGCCACAGAGACGCCTGCATGATAATGCAGTAGCTGCATGGAAAATAGAGCGCCCGAGGCCAGGCGGGTCAAGCCAGAATGATGCAGCAGAAATAAACGGACAATGGGATTCAGGGTTTATGGCTGAACAGGCTGGAAGCTGTTCGTGGAGAAACACTAAATAGTCAGGAAGACGAGAGAAGGACGCGGAGCGGAAGCTCAGTCATCCTTGATGTCAGTGATGCTGTCATCCAGTGGAGTCCTTTTGTTTGCTAATCACACACAGCGTCTCCATGTGATTCTTGTATTCATGTCAGAGCTTATTACGGTACGACGCTGCCGGATGAGTCGCTAGGAGGACAGCGCAGCAGCCCGCCGA
Source organism: Girardinus metallicus (assembly GCA_903067095.1). Taxonomy (NCBI): domain Eukaryota; kingdom Metazoa; phylum Chordata; class Actinopteri; order Cyprinodontiformes; family Poeciliidae; genus Girardinus; species Girardinus metallicus. The sequence continues at coordinate 18,681 of CAEGAE010050718.1, forward strand.
TGCGTCGCTCTTCCCCCACCGGGTTCGGCAGAAATGGGAACGTCTTAATTACTCGGCTCGAGCTCACAGCGACGCCTCACCTCCAGCACGTCCCCCAGCCGATTGCGCCGTTAGGTTTCAGATTTTCCTCCCCACGCTCGCCTTGAAGGTCAACACGGCGTGTTTTAGTATTCATCTGGACGCGCACTGCTCAGCTGGGAAAAAGGCGGCAAGGAGGATGTACAGTTTTGTTTTTTGTTGTTTTTTGATATCCATTTCTATTAAACGTGCTGTAATTTTTAAGTAATTAAATCCGCCTTACTTGGTATTTATCAAAAATGTACAGCTGTACAGAAAAGAAACAAACCGGATGTGGAATGCAGCACTGGGCATCCCCATACTGATCGATCTAAAAAACAATTTGACTGAATATTTGTTTCTGCGATTTCACACAACTCTCCAAACATCATTTTGCCATCTTTCACTTCTCATATTGACATTAAACTGTTTGTTTCGTGCACTCAAGTTCATTGACTGCTGATAGCAACGTCTTGCACATGAGGTTATATTCTCCACCAATATCCTAAATGTGTATTTCTGGGATTATATGTAATAGATAAACAGAAAGTAACATATTGTTTTGAAATGGAAAGAAAATAATACATGGTTTTCAAAATGCTATTCAAACAATATTTCTGAAAAGTATGGGGTGGATTTGTAGTCAGTCTCACTGGTCAATACATTGCAGAACATTTGCTGCAACTACAACTACAGGCATGTGGAGTCTTTCTACCAGCTTTACAAAACTGGAGACAGGAACTTTAGCTCAGTCACATTGTATTGGATTTTACTGGGCCACCTTAAGTGATTATCTGAAGAACTATGTCTCAGCTTTTTCCCTGTTCTTATTTTTCTAACATACTTCAGTCACGTTCTCATTTATTCACTCTACTATGTCGTATCTGTGGCATGATCTGTGTCAAATCCAAACAGAGTTCCTTTCAGTGAAAGTCAGATATGGGGAGAATCCGACCTATGGTTGTAGAGAAATTCTCCTACACGCAACTCCGACAGCTCTAGAATCGGGCTCACACTTTTCTCATTAATGCTGTTTTTGCCGCTCTACGCAAACTTGGAAGGTGTCAGCAGTGCCACTCTTTCCGTTTTCAGATAATGCCGCTGAACCTGATATTGAAATTTTGAAATATTGTTTTAAAGCCCAATTTGATGGTAATTGGTTGCACTGGATTTTATTTATTGACATCAGAGAAAATGGGACTGATGCAGTTTTCTGATTTTCATAAAAGACAAAAAATAATAATCACATATAACCTTCATTTGCTTGGGTCCAGGATTAGGGCTAGCAGCTAGGGTTAGCCTCAAAAAGCTACGTCAACATTTGTGGTTGCAATATGACAACAAATATAAAATAAATTTAGTGTATTTGAACACTAATTCAAGGGTTCTGTGCATGATCTATGCAATTATATCCCTGCATCAGTTTAAATAATGAGATGTCTGAGCCTTAGCAGAATTTTTGGCATAAAAAAAAAAAAAAAAGAGGAGAGATTCAGTTGATGTTTCTCGCTGACTTGCTGGGTGTTTCAGCAATTATTTTCCGGGAACTGGGTTTGCAGTTTTGACAGACTGTAACAGTTTCACACATCATTTGGCGAACAGTGCACGCACAAAAGAAAATGAGACGCAAGATCAGAAGACAAGAAGAATTACTTAGTATTCCACGTCGGTCCAGGGAAGCAGTGGTAACGCTGCTCGGAGTGATTTATTCGTTTGAATATGTGTGATTTGTTCTTAAGAGCAGAAACTTTCCCCTCTCTATTTCACATTGATTTAGATGCATCTCAGGATACGTGAGTGCAGCGCAGTACTGTGCTATGGGTTAAGCAAAAAAAAAAAAAAAAAAAAATTCAGAGGCCATCAAAGTGAGCATTTGGATTATGGCGATGTACTGGCGGCTCGCGGATAGCTCGGTGGGCGTGTTACAGCATCAAAGTGGCGACTGCAAGTTCCACACTGGGGTGCCATAAGCAGCAAAAGCAGAAACTTCCCCCTTGTGCATAGAGACAGAAAATACCATTAATCAGACAGCAGTGAACATCCTCTCCATGTGCCGAACGCAGTTAATCCTTCAGAACATCCCAAAGCGCATTTGTTCGTTTCTGTTGCCACTTCAACAAACGCCAGTTCATCAACAGGGTTGTTTTAACAACCTCATGAACGTCGGCAGTGAACGCACCTCCATCTCTCCCGTACATTGTGGTTTATTGCAACAAGCTGTAGACATCTCTATTGTTCTGCATTGTTTGTAGGAAAACAGATTGCTGTGGGTTCTGCTAATATACTGGCTCCATCCCAGAAAGCGTGTCATTAATCAAGCTAAGACACTGCAGAAAGATTTTGTTTTGTTTTGTTTTTTTGTCCTTTTATGTTAAATGTATTCGCAGCTCTTCATCTTTCTGTGGTGTATCTGATGGTTGGCCTGGCTGGGGAATTCATCATCCTAATGCATCACATATAAGCATCTGCTAAAAAATCCTCCACTCTGCATTTTTTTAATATTCATTATGGTTGTAATATTTCTTATTTGGGTGCCTCGGGCTACTTCTGTAGCCAGCGATCGAGGATAATTTAGCGGTGTGAAATCAAACAGCTGCTGATGGCGTTTCTAGATATGGAATGGGTGGTTGTTCAGGAAACGCTAGCATACTTCCATTCACACCCACACAGCTTGTGGGTCTCAAGAGAATTTTCCCCACTGGAGTTAACCTCAGTTATATTTAGTTTTCTTGACAGAGTCCTTTCTGATTCGGCTTTCCCCTTATAGATAAAAATCACATCTGCCTCACTAAATGCTACGCCGGCTGTATGATGAGTTCCAACATTTGCCGCTTGGTTTGATGCATCGTTATTGTCTCTTCTTCCGATCACTAGTCGCCAATGATTGTTAATTGTTTTATTGTTTGCGCAAATTATTGAGTTTGAAAATGTTACCTATGCGTAAGTCCACATCTGCTTGTAAAGTTGTCTCAAGTCACGCTGTCAAGACAAGTCACATGAAATATCAAAACTGTGCCAAGTTCAGAAGTATCAAATCAAGTCTTCTCAGACTGTGAAATGGTTTGTTGAATAGCGTCAAGTTGTGGTAAGTCATGTAAATACAAGCAAACTCCAGCTCTGCAGTCATCTTACACCGTTCCGATTCATCATGTTAAAAGTCTTAAACTGCATCATGAGCCAAGTTGTGTCCATTCATTTTTATGTCAGATTGTGTCAAGTCACGTCAAGCACTGTGTCATGTCGAAATTTTGCCAGATCAAGTTGTGCAAAATTGTCAAGAAAAGTCCAATTGTGTCAGTCACGGTAAATCAATTGAATCCAATCAAGTTTAGGCAATGATGTTGTCAATTCAAGCCAGGTAATGTCAGGTCATACAAAGTACTTTTATAGTCATCAATCAGATCATTTCAAGACAAGTCATGTCAAGTCTGAAGTAGCCAAATCATGTCGAGTCAAGTTGAGGGACGCCAATTCAAGGCGAGAAGTATCATGCCAAAGTCGTGTCAAGTAAAGTTCAGTATTCTCAAGTCAAGCCACATCATGTTTAAACTAGTTATCTCAAGTCAAACTTAAATCACGTTCAGTCAACTTGTGTCAAATCAAGTGATGCCGAGCCACATGCCCATCAAGTCAAGTCATGCAAAGCCAAGTGTGTGTCCAATGAGCTCCAGCTGCGTCATCTCAAGTTCAGTCATTCTAGTTTATGTCCCAGCAAGCCAAGTAATGAGTTTCTCACAGCAGCAGCTTCCTTACCTCTTAACTGTCCCCCTGTGAATTACTACATGTTAGTCAATGGGTCCACGAGGACACCAGTGTCCTAATGACAGTTAAAGGGTTAAACTTCTTTTATTTAACCCTGTGGCTCTTCACTTCCTGTCTCCTGCACTTCTGTGTCCTACATTTACGTAATCTCATCGACTTGCGATGCTCACGTGACACCAGTGCACCCAGCAAAGGACAATGGGCACACAAATGAGGCAAAACCTACAGTAAATCATCTTCGACCTTTTACACCACTCAAAGAGAAATGCATTAAAAATGAAACAAGTCGTCCTGGCTCGGCGGGTGCCGTCGCAGCTCTCCACGAGAGCCATTAAAGCCCCAGTAAATGTCAAATAGCCAAAGGGTACAAAACACACTCCGAATCAAACAGCTGCTGGAATGCATATTTTTGAAGGTAGCGATCATCACTTTGCCATTAGAAAGAATGTAAATTTTTCTTTTTTTCCATTCCAACGTCAATCCTAGGTGCTCAGTACTTTATGTAATTAGAAGCATGTAGAGTGTAGACAATCTGAGCAAATTTATGACAACTTTATAAGACGTCAGAGCTGTCTGGTGGAACTTAAGCCATTTCATTGAGCAGAAAATTGTCAGTACTGACATTTGAGTGCAGAACTTGGTTGCGGTTGTCAAGTGTGAGTGAAGAGTGGAAACTTTAGACTTTGACAGCGTGGTGTATGCATTTTGCAATCCTGTTTTTGTTTTAAAGCCAAATATCCAGGCAAATGCATACTTAGTACTTAGCACATGTTTTAGATTGATTTAATAGTAATTCTTGTATTGTAGTATATTTTTATTTCTGTATGCGTGTTCTTGTGTTTTTTCTTGAGATTTGTCTCTAATGATCTTTAATGTTTCATGTGCTTATGTCTAAGAATAGATTTGTATAAGGCGCCATTTAGGACAAAAACTGTTTTCTCTAACACACACTACTATAGACTCACACACAAAAGAGTAAAATTCCACACACACACACACACACATATCGTTTAAAGCATACAGACATACTAGACTGAAAGAGAAGTCAGAAATGAATACGTGTGTGAACTAATACTAGACTGTAATGTGTGTCTGTGTGCGGGTGTGTGTGCGTGTGTAGGCGTGTGTGTGAGGGGAAACATAGTTTTTGTCCTAAACGGCCCCTCATAGTTTCGTATAATTTTTATACATCTTTGTGCAGCACTTCAATCCTAAGTGTTTTACATAATTTATTTGTTTGTGACATTTTAACTACAGTGTAGTGTACTAGCAATTGCAAAGATCATTGCATTAAAATGTATGGATTTTGATCAATGTAAGGCAGGAATCAGAAGTTTATTAATTTAAAAAAAAAAACTGCTGAATTTGCTTAATTTTTATCCATCCATCGCACGATGGATTTTCAGTGATACAAGATTAAAGCCATGAGGTTTTGTTTTTTTTTTAAAGGTGATGGACAGCCAAGAGAGCTACGTGCCACAACTCACAGCCTCAGTATCACAGCAGCAGTGTTAGCCTGCCAGAAAACACTTTGTTAATGAGCAGCAGCTTTCCTGATTCACCTGTTCTGAACCCGTCGCAGCACCCCCCACCCCCAACACCTGAGGAAAAAAGAAAAGTGCTGAACTATAGGTTTTCTGTCAACAAAATGAAATGCGTCTTAAAACAGTGCAGCATCGTTGCTCCCCTATAGATTCATGTCAAGCAAGAAATCTGTGCTCACGCTTTTCCCAAAACGGGGATTTCTGGTGGGTGTTTTTTTTTTTCCCTCTTTCGTTCTAAATTTATTTTCAGATCTCTGTCGACGTGCACGGACCGCCTAAAAAGGCACTGCAGCACACTTCTGTGTTTCCCTGTACATTAGAACACAAGGTAGCAAATGGGTGTTTGAGCTGCCATTCTGTTTACTCAACACCACAATAAAGCAATTGTTAAATGGAGCATGTAGAGACATTATTTGGTTTTCTGCATTGTGCGCCCGAGCTGTGTAATATTTCAGTCATTGATAATTTCATTTAGACTCCGGAGATATGAACTGCATTCATCAATACGGTGATGAGAACTTATTGTGGTAATTCGTGGCATAATGGAAGGCTATTTCTGGAAAAGTCATTTGAGGAATATCGACTCCCAACTAAATGTTCTCGCATTTTGCCACTTTGTGCCTCTTCGCTTGGCACCTTACGGATTGGTAAACATTTAAGTAAGAATTTCGCGTCGACGTTGATACGGCATCCGGCTTCGGACGTCAACAGCGTAATGTTGAGGTGACTCATAGAGTCGTCGCCTCTTTATTGTTCCAGGAGGCTGCACGGCGAGCTGAGTAAATCAAACCGACCCGGCAGAGCTGAGCTCCTGACAAGATAAATAGATTTTATTCATTTTATATCAGGAAGTCGCAGGGCTCTTCGCGAAGTCTTCGTATATCAAGGTTGCCTGCGAACAGAGTGCTGGTATATTTGTGTTGACAGATTCACACTGTGCTCGAGTGTCCTGTTGTGCTGCTGGAATGGGAACAGGTAGATGATATTTGCACCAACTTGACATTGAGTAACGATGCTGCCTTTGTCCCACCAAAAACATAAATAAAAAAAGGAAAGGAGAGTCATTTTAACGTACGTTTGAAGATCGGATTTTGATGTGCGCACAAACCAGACTTCCAGTTTCCAATGCGATGCATGTAATACTAAACAGCACCGACGCTTTTCCCAGAGTGCAGCGCCATCCGTGTCCCCAGCTCCTTCCAGCTTGGCAGGATTGGTTAAGCTGTCAGTGTGAAGACGAACTGCCCAGTAACTGTAAAAACTGCCTCCTTGCTGGGAGGAGAATTTCGAATGCAATCTATCACCAATTAAGAAATGTCAATAGAATTTTTTTTTTCTGTGTTTGTCTTTGACGATGGTATATAAAAACAATGTTTGCTTCCAAATTTTATGGCGCAATGTAAAAGACTGAGAATCTATCCAAACGTCATTAGAGCAGATTTTTATTCCCCCCACCCCACCCCACGTTCTCCTCCAACACCAATCCACTTTAGATAGAAGACAGACTAAGGCTACAGTCATGTCCACACCAACGCAGATATTTCAGATAATAAACCTTTTCTGCTGAGCTTGCAGCTGTCATCCACACAACGTGCTTCTAGAGGAGAACGAATACTTTATAGCAGGAGAATTGAGACCAAAAGATACGTACACTAAGGGCTATAGTAAATCGTTTGAGATATGCTCATCGATCTTAGCAGTTAAAGCACAATCTGATGGAATAAAGGTACTTTTTTCTTTTTTTAAAGGATGGCATTTTACATATTGTTCAAAAAGTCCACTTGACCTAGAGAAATGATTTGCAAAAATATCAATCAAAAATCGCTGGAAGAATGAAGCACATCTTCTGTTCTTTTCCTTTAAGATGACATTGTGAAATTCAGCAGGAAGAGACACAAAAATATTTTCAGTCTCACTTTTTTTCCAAATGTACTTCAAATAGTACGGATATTCGAATGATCCAGAAATCTAAAGGCTATTTTATGTGTTGCTGACTTTCTAGCCAGCACATAAAAGCCCATTGGTACAACTGTTAAATATGTAGTAGATGGCAGTGAAAATGAAATTATATCTCTATAAAGCTTGTAGTCAAATGATCAACTGTGGGGAAAAAAAAACACACACTGAACCCTAAGGAACTTTTATTCTTAACAAATCTAATGTAAAATTAAGCTTAATTGAAAAATTTGATTTTGAAGTACTAAACAACAGTTCCGTTTCCCTGACATTAGATGATCCATTTGTGAAATCTCTAGTTCAAGAGTGGCTTAACACAATGAATGGATCTACCAAATTACTGAGCAGGCCTCGTTTCACAATCCTACCAAGGCAGCAAGTCTAACATTTCCATTTCCACACTTTCTCCTTCCACTCAGCCTTTCAAGCTTTTGTAACGATGAGCCTTCACGTGGCTTTAAGGTCAACAATGACAGGTTTTCACCCCGTCCTCATGAAAGGGCGTCAATGACCGTCTGCTGGAGAAGTCAGTCTTCTCCTGGATCAGAACAGGAGCGTAGCATTAGCATCGCATTGAGTTTCCATTCAACGTAAGCCACGCTAAACAAAATCAACACAAATAACCGATCAAAATATACCGCTCTGTTTGAAAGAGTGTACGGTTTCTTTTTGTTTGGGTTTTTTTTTTTTGCATCAAAAATAAAACCAAGTTGCCAGCTATTCCAGTTTAAAAAAAGTCAACTACAAAAAAATCAAACAATTATTTCATTACTATTAACATAAACTGTCATCCCAAAAAACAATCACAGCACTAATTAGTCAAAGTATTTACATCCAAAAGTCTGCATGTCACTTTTTTTTTTTTACATTTATTTAAAATCACAGTAAAATAAGCTGCCATAGATGCAGGTAGTGGTGGAGCTGTGTGGGGCAACATATTCAAATGCCTTTTTCCCCAGCTCACAGAGAGCCATCGGTGCAGTCAACAGAAACAATTCAGAAGAGAGGGCACAACAGACTCCCGGATTTTACAATATAATGCAGGTTGATAGAGGAGCACCAAAAATAGCTTTAGAAATGATAACGTGTCGGGCTCAGGAGGCACATAGAACACCATCTAAACGGGGAGTACAATCGGCCGTGGTAAACCGAGGTAAATGGGAAGGCAAACAGATTGTGAATGGATCTGTGTACCGTTGCCACGCAGCGCAGACAAACATTTCTCATACACGCAAGAAAAATTAGAAAGCTTGATTCGTAAAAACTTGTTTCGTTTTAGCAGCTGTTGGATGTGAGGCTTTAAAGCCCTGTCACACCATTTGGTTTTTGTTTCAAGAAGAAAAACAACATCGCTCAGGCAATGCGACGCTACACTTCAACACTGTAGCAATGTCATTACCAGATAACGCAGGCTAATGCAGACGTTTTTATTTCGTCACATTGTTGTAGAATTTCTCAGAATGCGCTACTGTTACAACAGCAACACAGCTGCAACTTATTGACTCCAAACAGTTACTTATATAGTATTATTTCATCTCACAGTACACTGTTTATGAAGATTTACTGTTTGTGCTATTGCTAATATTCTCGCCCAGCTTTAGATAGCAATGAAATCTATTTAACTGGTGAATGTCAGTAACTTTGATTGTAATATTTAATTTGCTTACTCTTTACTAAACATGCTTTGCTTAACTTAATTTTTCATTTGAAGAAGTTGCGTAGCCTCATTTTGTTAAAATCAGCTGAATGGTTTCAGCAAAGAATTGCCTGTTTCTATTCTCACGACGTGACTCCTGTAATTTGAGTCACGTCGTGACGAGTTATTCTGGTGGTTTGCAAGGAAGTGGGAAAGGGATCAGCATCTTGTGGGACCACCAGGTGTTTTAATGATGATAAAATTCAGCTGCTGCAGCAGATAGACCGGGGAGGATCTGAGCTACAGAGGATCTCGTACTCAAGACCTTGACTGCGAAAAGCCGGTTTATCACGGTGTGGATTAGAGGATAGAACAGCCTGTTGCTTTCTACATTTTTTCCCCCGTTTTATCCGTGGGATTGTTGCCCACATAACCTCAATGATGGACTCAGATTACCTACAAAAAAAAAAAATGTATGGATTTCTTGACTATAATGGATATATTTGGAAAATGGTCACAAATTGCCAGCATGCAAGTTCACAGAAGTTAATGTCTTTTTATGTGAAATTTAAAAAGACAGTTCACCATGTTCAGATCATTTATTCATGTTCTTTTCCTTCAGATTACCCTAAAAAAAAAGTACTCTATATTTCCTATGATATGTGTGGAAGAAAAGTATGACAGATAAAGCATGCTATTTTCTAAATGTCATTTCTCTTTAGAGGTGCTTATTAGGTACTGGTCTTCTCTTTTGAAAAGACTTTATCCCCTCCCCCCCCCCCTCCCCCCCCCCACCCCCCGCCCCCCCCCCCCCCCCCCCCCCCCCCCCCCCACCCCCCCCTCCCACCCCCCCCCCCCCCCCCCACCAAAACCACGCGGGCGGTGGCGGCCCCCCGGCTGCCGGGGAGTGCGTGGGGGAGGGGGTGTGTGTGGATCTGGGC
>CAEGAE010050724.1:0-32963 GCA_903067095.1 Girardinus metallicus
AACCTGCGACCACCGGCATGAGGACTAAAGCCTCCATATGTGGGTTGTGCTTTGCACCTGCGCCACCACAGCACCCCCATTTTTGTAAGTAGGACTTAATAAGTTGCCACACAAATATATAATTTTGCTGATTGTCGATTTTTAGGATTTCCTTTTCAGTTCCCTGCCCAGCATGAGTCAACCACCATGTTCCTGTTTTCCTAAATTCTAATTTTTGAGTGATTCATTCATAAGAGAAAAAAAAACTGACTTTCCATTATAAAAATGCTTTGGTCACATTTATTTCAAAAATATTTCTGTAGGGGTGCGAAGACTTCTACCCCAAGGGATTTCTGCTGAAAACAGGTTTTTGATAGAATAAATGTTCTCAGAAAACAAGTTATGTTTTTCAAAAGTTACTTCAATAAAAATGTGAACTAAATCAACTACAGCTAAAGGGGTACGATGTTTATCAGTACGGATGAACGGCACGAGGACTGTTGAAAGAATTATTATAAAAGCTTGGCTGTAAAAAGATTAATACTTTGCGTTGTCTTAACATTTTCCGTTGCAAGAAAATCATGTTAATAATAATTTTGCACTGATTAAAAATGAAAAGTTCAATAAACAAATTTGTATATTTTTTTCTAGCTGGGGTTGGGGGGGGCACAAATGGCCCACAGGCCATACTTTGGATACGCCCCTGTTTCAGACGTAAATCAAAATAAGAATCAGTGCAAAAAACTGAGAAAACTGGAACAAAACATCTGCATTCAGTTAATGAGCCGTTTGCCACACGGATGAATCCAGAGTTTTAATTGTGTCCCGTGTATAACAGAACATTAAAAGTAAAACATTTGCAGAGCAAATCGCATGGCTTCTTCGTGATCATTCTTTGTGGTTGTAAAATAAACACTCGTAAAATGTTGGGGGGCTCGAAGTCCACGCAGTTATTGTCATAACACGTCCTCATGTTCAAACATGTCTCAACCACATCACTTTAGTACAGGCATGCAGTGAATTAATATGAATGTTTGTTTAAACATGCCTGGTTCTGTTCCTTGAACGCCCCATCCAGCTGAAACTGCCTTCACTGAGCTCTGTTGTAAAACTCGGAATTTCATCTTAAATCGCTGACACTGCTGCTTTTTAAAGGCTGGGTGACATCAGCTAGTTACCTAACGTTTTAAACATTGTTATAGGGCTACTTAAAAGTGTTTGAGTCTGTTGGAAGATAAATAAAACAGAACCAGCCTATCAAATTTACATATGTGTTTATTGAGTGCTTGACAGTAAACTGTTTGAATATGGCTGATAAAAAGTACACATAACCTTCGTGATAATGATTCTACCTCGACGTATCCAACCACGAAAGTCTTTTTGGCTATATTTTCTAATCTTCAGTTGGAGGGGGAAACTTTCCGAGGGGTCATTGAAAGCATCAAATTTTTTCACGTTCAGATTCAGATCTGAGAGTCGATGACGACAAGGAGAAGGAGACGTCCTGGAAAGTTAACGTAAGAGTGAAATATATATGTATTCTTTACGTCTGTACCAACGACTATGTTTGCATGTAATGTGTAAAAAGGTTTTGTGAGAAAACACGATGTTCAAAAAGGTTTACATGCGTAAAAAAAAAAACATATTAACGGTCGCAGGGGATCCCCTCAAATCCTCATTTCCTCCTGTGTGGAGTTTGTTAAATGGACACAAATTAGCATATTTGTTAAACTTGGGAGAGTTACGTGAGTTTAGACAGATAAAAACGAGGGTTGGATTGTGTTTGTGCGAATTAGCAAAGAGTTTTCCAACTAAAATGACTGTCCTGCCTCCTTAGGGCGTTACAGAGGACCGCTTTTTGACAAAACTGTTAACCGCACATGACGGTTTTAACCGGGGTATTTTTTATTTTTTTTTACGATAGTCACGGTTAACTAGTTTGTCGGTGTCAAATACAACATGTTGTTTGTTCGCTTTAACACGTTCTAACCGGAGAAAAACGCCGTTATGTTCAAAATGTGACGAAACGTCCGAGTCGCATTAAAGTAGAAGTTATTTGTCGTTCTTAAATCGGTTCAGATGTGTTTACTGCAGGAAATATAAATAAAATCTGATCTGCTTACATTTCAAAGCGGTTAAAAATAATTTTAAAAGCGCAGTCAGCAACATTTTCTACCTGTAAAAGTTATAAAATTATACAAACTTAAATGGAAGTTAAAATATAAATGTGTGGCGGATGCAATGTATATATTTTCACACCCGGATGTATGCTCTTATTGTGAAGGGGAGAAGACGCCAACGGTTCTCCTTCGTTCACTTCTTGGTTTTGTTTGGAAGACATTGAGAATGAAGCAAGACTCAAAATAACTTTTTCGTCTTTTTCTGCTGACTTACACAAATGCACCCATTTGAGATTTCGTGGCCGATCTCTGATGACCGATTTTATAAACCGATTTTGTAAATCGTTTATCGGCGATGCTAAGGGTAAGACGATGTTTTGTAGTATTTACTGTAGTAGCTGTAAAAGTGACAGTGACAGATGTTTACAAATTCATCAGTTGTCAGTTGTTTGACCAGAAACATGACAAACCAAAATTAGAACCCCCCCAAAAAAACAAATTTATCCATTATCAAATAGGCTTTGGATTTATTCTGAAATGCAAACGGAGTGTATTTATGGTACAGTGACACCAACTGTGAAAAAAGATAGTGTTAACAAGAAAAATCTGCATTTCCATACAAAAATGCAGAGTGACAAAGTTAAAATCAACAGAAGAAAACTCAAAATTTAATAAAGTTGCTGAAATTTTAGAAAACCAAAAGCAGATCTGTTGAGTGATCCAAGTAAACAGAAAGACTTGCCAGCTGAACAAGTTGAAGTCAACTCAAAAACATTTTTTATGAGTAAAATATTGGCAGAAACTTAGAAAAAGAAAAACAGAACTGTCATATTTTAGCTGAATAGCGCTGAAGTACGGATAATAAACCAAATTGCTCCATACGGAAACATCTGTGGCAATAAATTTCTCGTTGCCGCCGATGTTATTTTATGATGCTGCGCGTCACTGTGTGGTGTTTCACGCCACCCGGATCACATTCTACAGTGTTAAATTATTAACCGACTGAACGGCTCAGGTGTCGGGAAAAAAAATAATTCAACTGATTTAGAAAAATGCAAGAAAAGAGATAAAGCTTTTCTTCATTCAGCTATTTTTGTGTTTTACCTGGAGGTTCTTGGTTTTTTGGGGTTTTTTTTTTACTTTACATCTTTATGCAGCTAAAATATGACAGTTCTGTTTTTCTTTTTCTAAGTTTCTGCCAATATTTTGTGTGACTATAGCTTATTGCTTTATAGGTTCACCAATTGGCGAACCTATAAAGATTATAGCTTTATAGCTATAATCACAGTTTACTCATTTGTATGAACAAACAAAGCTCAAACTCAAAGCGTTTCACTGGTGATATTTTCCAGTAATATTTTTGCATTTCCTGTCAACTTAACGTCTTTTAATACAAAAACACGGCGGTTCGCCTCGGCGCTCCGGCCACCGGGCTTAGCAAGTTTTCTGGGGGAAACCCTGTCATTATTAATCATGATTAACGATTATTCTAGTAGTTGATTATTCTAACAATTATGCTTAGAAATACTTTAAAAGATGCAAGTAAACAAAATATTCACTTCCTTTTCCAAATAAGAAAATAATCGATTAATCACCGTTAATCGTTTCAGCCCTAGATTAAGGAGAAGTGCAGGAGAGGGACGGTTGGCTGTCGAAGAACTTTGTGGCTGGAGATATTTTCCCCGGAGTCCGGCTCGGGGTCGAAACATCTCAGGTGAACGACCTAACAAACCGCAACCATGGCAACCACTCCATAACGCCATGCGTCGGATGTGTCATCATCCCATTGGGGCTTAACAGGAACTTTGCTAGGTAGTTTGGTCTCAGCCGTACTCCTGAGTAATAGTGTTGTTATCGCATTTCTAGAAGCAGTGTGGATTGCTTGTTTTCTCTGTTTGTAGATGCCGACCCGGATGGGCTGAAAGATGCCAGGTAACCCCTGCCTGTGGACGCCACTCCCTCAGAGCAACCCCTGTCCGTGTGACCGCTACAAGCACGCCTGCTGCAGCTACGACGGGGACGTCTACGTCCTGGGGGGAAGAGACTACAGCTGCCTGGGAGACTTCTGGAAGTACAGCGTTGGTAAGGGCCCTTCACGTACAACAGAACCACAGCATCAGGAATTCACCTGGTTACTGATGAGTAACCGTTTCTGTCACACATTCAAAGGTTAAAAAGTTGCATCTCATCATCATATTTTCACTTCTGCTAAAAGATGAGTTTTTTCCACCTGCTTTCTGAGAACTTCGACACGGTGAGGTTTAGATCTATGGTCCAAACTGAGTTACAACTTTTAACCACAATTGATTAATCACGATTAATCGTTTCAGCCTTAAAGTGCTCCAACTTAGAGGAAAATCAGCAGATCGTTATCAAACTGTCTCTGGATTGTTATAGGAAGCTCTAAAGACATTTATGACTCTTTTGGTTGAGAAACAATGACACATGGATCATGTCTAAAGCTGCAACTAACGATTATTCTGACAATTAATCGATTAATCAGATAAAAAAAAACTGGTACATTCCGCAGATTTTTCATTCAAACATTTACGCTTATTTTATAATGTACTAGAAATACCTCAAAAGATGCAATAAACAAGTAATTCATTTCCTTTTGTAAATAAGAAAATAAACATTTTATTTCCTAAAATGCAACAATGTAGCATTCCTTTAGTGTATAGTTGATCATTTGTTGAATACAGCTAAAAAAAATCCTAACATTACAGTAGAAAAATGTCTTTTTTTTCTTCACCGATTAGTGCAAAACATTACAGTCGAACAAAAAGAATTGATCTACAAAATAAATAACCAGATAAGAGAATAAACAACAGCAACGAAAATAAACAAAGGAGGAGGTATGTATTAACATGGATACTTTTGTTTTTGTTTTTGTTTGGGTTTTTTCTGTAATTTTTGCAGTTATTTTCTGATCTGCATTATTGTTCTCTTTTTCTGATATTCTTTGATTAACCTAGGGTCAAATATATTTTGAGTAGAAGTGAGAAACAGAGGGAGAGAAATAAAAATAATAATAAATAAACGTATATGCCAGAACAAAGCATAATAAAATAAAAATTAACTCAGGAATACTTTTTGCAGTCTTATCATTATTATTAGGTAGCAATCGTTAACAAGCAACACAGATATATCAGCAGCTTTGAGAGGATTTTGAAGCAAAACCCATCCAAAAAAAAAAAAAAAAAAGATCTTTTTGATGCTATTGTATTGAAATACAGATGCGCCTGGACTGTAAATGTAAACACAAAATAACTTTAGAAAGATATTAGAGAAAAACTGAGCAAACAAAATAAATAGTTTTGTTCTGTTCATTTTGTTTCAGTGTTGGATGAATGGACCAGGCTGAGCTGCTCAGGCGAAGCTGCACCAGAGGAGCTGGAGCAGCACTCTATGGTGGCTCATAAGGTCCAAACTTCAAACACTTCTTGTTCATTTCCTTTAAACCGTGCCAACATGAAGCAGATGTGACTTGCTAACTGGTTTCTGGGCCTCTTCAGGGTTTCCTGTACGTGTTTGGGGGCATGTTGGATTCTGCATACTCTGGGCGGCGATGCCCCCTGTGGGTGTTTGATGTCGGTGAGTTTCACTCAGGACGACGATTTTACTCTCTCCTGATCTTCAAGCTGTTAGCAAAGATTCTAGTTTCCAAAAAAAAAACTGGTGTGCATGCTGGTTCTGGCCTCAAAACACTGAAAAACATTCAGCACCTGCTATTTTTAGCTTTTATTTACCTGGTTCAGTAGATGCTGTTTCTAACGAGAATTGGAGGATAGATTTAAGCCGGTCTTAAACTATAAAACACCCTAAACTATTTTTAAATAGAATACCACAATATAAAGTCAGTAAAATACAAAACAGCATTGACTGGGAATCATGACAAAGCAATGTGTGGACATATTAGTGCATTATTTGTTTTTTTTCTCATCTTCACACACAAATACAGAGTTTTCACAACTCTCCACTTTGGTTGGAGCTTTTATAAATAATCATTTTTAGTGACATTGAACAGTTTTTATGCGGATGAAAGGTCAAAACACATTAAAATATATTAATTTCCCAGATATCTGGCTTTGTGTGGACTAGACTGTAGTAACTGTGCAATGATTTAACACCAGTGAACAGGAAGTTGAGTGTTTCCGGAAGCACATATGCTTCCTGCATATGTGCATGTATGTTTCATAGAAAACCGTCTGAAACATACTTTAACTTTAAGGGTTACTCTTAGAAAACACTATTACAAATTCTGCAGCTTGTTTCTCTTCTTCTACATGTTTTCTAATGAGGGTTTTCTTTAACTGGTTTGCTCTGCTTTCTGTTTGTTTCAGTAAATCAGAAGTGGGTTCCCTGCCAGGGGAAGACCAGCTCCCCTCAGGTAAATCAGCTTTATTGACACACACTATCTCAAAAAAATGACGTACATTTTAATTTGATTACATTCTTCTGGTGGGACAGAGTCGCAGTGAGAAATGTTTAGATAAATCACCATTGCCACATTTACTGGCATCTCAAAACAAAAGTTTCCTGTTTCCCTGGAGGATATAATGTAGCGTGGCACAGACCCGCTCTTATCTTTTGGTCACATTTCAAAATAGGAAAAACAAGAAAACATGCTGCTCTAGTGAGGCAGAAAAAACCCGCTGCTCTAAAACTGGCCTCATCTACAGTCAGAGTTTAGCTGGAAGACAACCAGAAAATAAAGCAGCAAGAGGACTACAGCGCAGTGCATTCTGGGTAAATACAACCAAAACAAACACTTTAGCTTAGCGCTAGCTGGAATAACGGCTTGTGGTTTTCCACCTGAGACAAAAGAAATCTTACAGCCATTAAAATCTGACGCTACTTCATTTTGTTTACATTTAGTGAAGACGAAAGTTGCGCTCAGTGTCTTCTGTCGTTTCCTTCCGTGGTTCTTGGTGCAGCGCCTCCAGAGGCGAGGAGGGGAACAGGTTTTTTAAAGGGTTTGGCTCGCTTCACTCCGTGCAGTGAGAAAGAGAACTACAGCAACTGAAAATGGAGAACGTAATGCAGTTTTGGTCCCTAGTTGAAGCAAGACTGCCAGACTATCAGGTTTTTTTAAAAAAAACCTTAGCTTACCACTGTGTTTCACTTCCTGCCAAATTTCTGCGCAGCTCCAAAACAGACTTCAGCTCTGTCTTAGTCAGACAGTCGGAGACAGAGTCTCAGGGAATCGCTACTGGTTTGCAGGGTCTAATTAACTTTTAACGTAATTACCAAGTCCAATTTTCTGTTAGGCTGGATCCCGAAACGGATTGGTTTGCTGCTGAGCTTTTCAGCAACAGACAGTCCAGGTGGGTCTGGTGTAAAACAGATAAATCCAAAATAAATTCAGTAGAAGTTCAACTCTCTTCCAGTCCAAATCCAGAAGAAAACTTATGATTTCATAGAAAGTATTTATCAGGTTTTTGTCCCACTGAATACTGAAATTAAAAGTAGGGTTTTTTATTTATTTTTCGGTTTTTATAGGATTTTCTGTCCGCTTTCAGATTATGCCAGTACAATATAAAAGACATTTTTATCAGCAGCACAGTTTCACTGATGACCGATTTTTTTAACGTCGTCTTGATGTTTGTGTTTCCAGAGCCAAAGGCCGAGCAACCGGAAAGGACACAGCGCCGTGGTGCTCGGCTCTGCCATGCTCGTCTACGGAGGCTTCATGGACATAAAGGGATCCCTGCAGGAGTTTTGGAGTTTAAACCTCAGTAAGTTTATCCAAACTAGGATAGGAAAAAAAGAAAAAGGAGCATTTTAAATCAGCTTTTTACTCATTTCCAGGATTTCTGAAGCGAGTTAAATCAGGTGTTTGTCTCGTTCAGACACGACGGCTTGGTCTGGCCTGGGCGGTTCTGATCGGGGAGCGTCCGTTCCCGGGCCCAGACACAATCACTCCGCCGTGGCCTACCAGAACTGCATGTTCCTGTTTGGAGGCCTGAAGGGTCTGCGGGAGCAGAGGGACTTCTGGAGGTGGAACAGCACCAATCACACATGGACCTGCCTCAAGTGAGCGCCAAGGTTTCCTGTCGCTAACATTTGAATCCAGGCTTTTATTCTGCAAAGGTTTTAGGCCAGATTGATATCCGGCTTTAACAAAAAGTCTGAGGTTTTTGACTTTCCATCAAAGTCATCATATCAGACGGATTCCTGCACACTCTGGATAAAAGGATGAAAGTAAACTCAGGAGATTTGACTTACCAAAGAGGACCAAATGTTAAAGGAAGCTGCATTTTGTACTTTTGGACTCCAGTCATCCATGTCTGTTGCATAGTTCAGTCATTTTAACCTTGTTTGTTTTTAGCAGGACAAATTGAGATTTTTCCTGGGACAACAGATGAAAATAAATATCCTTTTGGCTAATTCTGTCACATTTACAGAAATGTTATGTTTCCTACCAAATACATTAAAGTTAAATATTAAGGTTAAATTAAACCCATGTATTCTTGAAATGCATGTTTGATAAATCCTTGTATCTCCTGTGGCCTCTCCCTAGTGGCTAATGCAAAGTAAGCAAACATTTAGCTGGAGGCGTTTGGTCTTCAGAATAGTTTGGCGTTTAACAGCTTGTCTGATTTATTAAACTAACAAAGTAACTAAAGGTTGGATTGTACTCTAGTCCTACTGTGTATAATAACACAGAACTTCTCTTTGTTCATACGAATTAGTCTGAATGCTGTGTGTAAATTGCAGGGCTGAAAGGATTAATCACAATGACTAGATTATTGAAATAGCTGTCGACTAATTTAGTAATTGGTTAATGGAGGCTCCTGTTCCTGGGCTCCGCAGGGCGGGTCCCCCTCGGCTGATGGGCCACGCCGCCATGACCTACAGGGACAGCATGCTGCTGTTCGGAGGCGGTGAAAGCCAGAGCTCTCCCAGCAGGAGCCTGTGGAGGTACAGCTTCTCCTCCCACACCTGGAGCCAGTTGGCCTCGCTCCCAGGCTCCGACGCTCCGGACCGGATTCACCACTGCTGCGCCGGGCTCGGCCACAGCTACGAGCCCGACTCCGGCGGCTCCGGATCGGCCCTGCAGCCGACGCCGCAGGATGCCAAACCCAGACATTTCAAAAACAAGTGCTTCCCTGTCTCCCACTCGGACATAGAGATGAAGACGTTCAGCAAAATGTCTCCAGACGTGGACGCAGAGAGCGACTCTAAGCCTGGTCCCCCGCTGACGGAGAACAGCTTGACGTTTGAGAATAAAGCCTTCAGGAGGCAGTGGAGCTGCGCCGACGAGCTGCTGCTCGACCAGGAAGACGGACACATCTCAAAGAACCTGCCTGACACGCTGCTGGTGCTGGGAGGACGACCTTACAGCAGACACAGTCCCATCTGCGTCTGGAGTATGACCCTGACCGACTCCTAACAGCCACCGAACCTTTACTGACAGAGAGCAATGCAAAATATTAACAAGTATTTTAGATTCTAATATGAAAGGTGGAGGTAAATTTGACAAAGACCAGCTTCTGAAAATCTCACAGAACATTCCTCTGTTCTAATGAGGTTCGTTTGACAGGAGCTCACACTGCAAAAATCACAAAATATTACCAAGTATCACTGTTTAGTTTTTACTGAAATTATCTCAGTGCACTTGAAATAACTTACCAGAAACTTTTCAGCAAGATAAGGGAGCTTGTTTTAAGTCTAATTCCTTAACACTGATGAAAAATTACTAGTTCCACTGGCAGATAATTTCACTTAAAACAAGGATTTTTTTTCCCATAAGTAAAATAGTTCGCCAGTGGAACTAGTACTTTTTAAATTAATATTAAGGAATTATTAACTTAAAACAAACTCTTACATCTTGCTTAAAAGTTACTTGTGAGTTAGTTTTGTTTTATCTTAAGTGCATCAAGTACGACTGAATAGTAGGACTATACTAATAAAAAAATTATATTACAAGGATAAAGTCATAGAATTAGGAGAATAACCTTGAAATATGAGAATAAAGTCAAAAATTATACAGGAATAAAGTCATTCCAAGAATAAACTCATAATATTACCATAATTAAGTTGACAAAAGAGAATAAAATTAAGTCATATCACCAGTAAAATGTTGTAATTGTTATCAAGTTCAGTCATGTTTATTTGTGTAGCATATTTCAGCAACAAGACATTTCAAACTGCTTTAGATCATGAAAACAAAAAAAATATAAACACAACTGGAAACGGTAACATCACATTTTGTCAAGTGTCATTAAAATCGACACATCAAATATGTTGGTTAATGTTCCAGGTATTAATGTTCAAAAGCAACTCTAAATAGGTGATGACTTCTGTTTCATTTTCTCATCGTTGCCCTGGTAGTTTGTTGTAACTGAAATATTTTCATAAGAAACTAGACAAAAATACTTTGTCAGATTTTGTGTTTTTTCAGTGAACCAGTGTTTTTCTGTCGCCTCCTCTCTGTTCAACCACTGTTACTGGCAACCTGTACATAAGAGTTTATAAAAACAGTTTTATATCATCTAGAGGTTTTTCTGTTCATTCATTCATTCATTTTTCCAAAATTGTCTTGTTTCCATTAAGCACATTTATCTTCGTAATTCCAGTTTGCGCAGTTATAGAGGAATGCAGCTTATGTCACCGTTGGTAAATCTAAAACAACAGAGGCGTCATCTCTGGATGGATTTTCATTAAAACTCTCCTAAATCAGTCCTGCAACCTTAAAAATGTTATTCTCGTCGTTCAGAACCAAAAAATCTTCAAATTCTGGTTGAGAGAAACTGATGGTTTATGTCATAAACCATCAGTTCATAAAATAATATAAAACATCAGTTCCTCTCACAGTTCATATAAACTTTATGTGAAGTGTGATCGTGATGCTGACCAGAAGAGGGCGCCAGAGCTCAATGGGGGTCAAATCATTAATACATTCTATAGAGATATTTATTATTGTGCGTTTGTGTTAATTAGGGATGTTGGAAACGTTTACTTTTGTAATTGAGTAATCTGTTGATTATTCTGACAGTTGAGGAATCAAATAAAGATTTGGTTAAGTACCTATTTGATTAAGGTAAATAAATACAGCATATGCACATGACAGTATTAATATCAAACTTTAAATTATATGTAAATGTAATTAAACATAAATAATAATAAAGCAGTCTCACAAAGACAGTAAAATATGTGTATGCCAACAGGCAGAATAATAGCATATGAAATCCTTAAAAAAAAAGAGATAAAACTGAAGAACAAACTCAGCTAGAGATAAATTAAAGTGCATATTTAAGGTTCTTTTTAGTGGTAGAAAATATTTTTTGAGGTTAAACTGTAAATCTGGTTGCTGTATTTGGCATATTTGGATAATTAGCGAATGTCTTAACGTGTTAAATCAACCAAAAAGCTCTAAGGGGGGGAAAAAAAGCGCCTTTTGCGTGACGTAGCTGGAGGTGAACGGAGCCCAACGGCTGCGGCCTGATCGCCGAGCTCCCGGAGGTTGGGCTCCCTCAGGTGTGCTTAAAACTTGTTTGTGTGCGACTGTTCAGCGTGCAATTGGTCTGGACATTGTGAGGAGGACAAAAAAAAAAAAACAGCAGAAAAAACAACTTATTTTAGCCTTGGGTGAGATTCATCCAGCTGGGAAGGCAAGGTTTCACCACCAGCAGTCTGTCAACATGGCGACACGCCAAGAGGCTTAACAGCGAAAGTGGCCCGAATGAACATTATTATTAGATGGGATCCAGAAGAGATGGCAAAATCAGGCTGAAATCCACAGCAGCAGCACCATAACACAGTAGATGGAGCGACGCAGATGGGGAGCAGGAACGACAACAAGGCCAGAGTCTCCCGGCTTTGACCTGGAAGAGAATTACTAAATTTTCCAGAGGTATGGATATTTTTTTAGCCTATACTTATTATTTATCTACCTTATCTCGGTAGATATATTCCTATAAAAAGTTCTAAAGATCTGTAAATGTAAAGTCACATTCCAAAATTCCCTTAGCAGTTAGCACTGCAGTTAGCATTCCGAGGCCTGTTAGCATGTTGTGTTCCATTCCGGTACACGCTCTTCTACCATTTAAATGATCTTTGTTTGCCATGTCTGTTCTAGCTTCCGGCTAACCTGTGAGTCTCCAATCTTAAACATGTTGCCGATTTGGTGCTCAGGGTTGGTCACCTCCTCCAGGTCTTACACAATGGCATTAACGGTTGTCGCTAGGGGCGCTATTTTTAGGCGGAGCAGTAAGCAGGCTCGGTAGAAGAAGTACTAATACCTTTCATTTTGAAACGTGGGTCATTTTTGCACCTAAAAATGTGAATTTCAGACCTGTTACGGTACAAGGTCTGTTAAATCTTTCACCTTAAACGTGTGTTTAAGGTGAAAGATGCACTTTAATTTAGAGCAGGGCTGTCACTCATTTTCGTTTTTGGGCAAAATTAAGATCATGAATGTTCTTAAAGGGCCGGTGGTGCTGGAATGTACTAACAAACTGTTAAAAATATTACCTGTGTCTGCATTTTATAAGTACTCCCTCATCCCATTATCACCATGTCTTTGTTTATTAGGAGGCACCATAATTATAAATGATGTCCTAAACAAATCCTAAACAGTTCCTTATGGCTTTAACCTTTTCCAAACAGAGAAGGGTCACCAACATTGGAAAAAATTACTTATTGAACACATTTCAATAGAAAATAACCTTTGGATAATAAATTTTATATGATCCTCACTTATACTATAGATAATTTATATATTATGATAGTTTTTGTTTTGCCCTTCTATTTTTCTCTCTCCTTTCTGAATTATTCTTCTTTTTCTCATCCTATGTACTTTCTGTATACAATCTACAAATTCCACTTAGAACTATTAACTGATCCTTTGCATATTTATATTCATATTTACCAACTTCTTACAGATAATTTATTATTACTTTTTTTTTTTTTATTGCTTCACACTGATAATGTCACAATTCACCGTCATTATTCTGTGATTTAAATATTGAAAATATTTTCAGCAGGAAAACTCACATCACACGATGGTTGGCTCAAACGGATCAGACATGTTGACAGAAAAGTCAAACTCAATTAATCCCAGGTGGGGGATTGATAAGCTCTGCCCTTAGATCTCAGTACCTTTACTCTCATCTCCTGTGGGCCTCATCGCTCCCCTGATCTCTGGACGTTAAAACGGTTAGCCTCTGGACTCTCTTTGTATGCCAACGGTCAGTGACTGGACTCTCTCTGGGATCTAACGGTTAATCACTGGACTCTGGATGCCAATGGTTAGCCTTTAAATTCTCTCTGGACACCAACAATTAGCCGCTGTACTCTCTCTGGCTGTTGGACTCTCTGGACGCCAACGGTCAATCACTGGACTCTCTCTGGACACCAACAGTTAATCACTGGACTTTCTCTGGTTAGCCAGTGGTTAGCCTCTGGACTCTCTCTGGCTGTTGGACTCGCCAAATGCCAACTTTTAGCCAATGGACTCTCTCTGGATGCCATTCTCTTGCTTGAAAACCACCATTCAGTCCTCATTAAATATGTCCCAGCAGTAAAAGGCCCTTGATTGTTACTGAGCTTCTTAAATTTCTTCAAACTGACTCAACACAAAGATATAAATATTTAAAAGTTTTGCAAAGTAAAATTTTTTGCTGCCAACTCCTGATCAAATTTTGTAAGGAAAGCCTTACCAAAGCCCCCAGTCCCATTGAGACAACTTAGAAAACAGATTGTAAAAATGTTTATTTTAGAAACCACAAAGTACTAGTCAATACAAAAATGTATAAAAGTACAAAAAAAGTTGGTCAAAAATATCTGAGATGACAATATTTAAGATGTACTAATGGCACTGTGGTTATGAATCTGAATACAAACGTTGGTGCAATCAAAGAAGAAATTCACATTGTAGCAGTTTTTTTTTTGCAACCATCCTCTCAGGCCTGGAACATCAAGCTCCAGAAAATTAGCACTTAGCAGATGGTGAAGTGGCACACAGCTTCTTCTATTATTAAACTAACAGACAACTGAACAGGCAGGTGCGGCAGAAGTAAACATTTCATGGTCACAAAAAACATGTACCGAAGAAAAGAAGCAACAGGTTGATCCAAACAGAAAACAAAAGGAAAAACAAAAAACTACTGCACTTTATCTTTCAAACTGTACCGAACAGCTTTGAGAACAGGTTCACTCTCAGAATCCAGCCACGGAAAGCAGAGACAGTGGTGAACGTTTAACAACAATACTCAGAATACAAAAATAAAGAACAGTATCAAACATTTCAAAACAATACATGGCAATATCAAGAGTTACATGGTTCTTTTATTTCAAGCATTACCCAGATTTGTTTGTTCCTTTGGACAAAGGCACCTCAAGTGTTCCAGTTACCTATAAAATAGGCCTGTACTGCGAAGAAGGTTCATCGCTTCAAGATTCCTTCATCCCGACTGAGAATATACAGAGCAGCAAAACAGAAACAGCTCCAAGCTAAGAGAGCACACAGAAAAACCAACTGAGTTACAAGAAACAGAGATGGATGCGCAGAAAAACTTTATTGAACTTAAACAACTAAGAGAATTGTTGAACTGAAGTTCACTGAATTTACAGTAAATGGTTCTACAAAGGGTAGAACTAACTAACTGTCTTTCTGGATAAAGAAAGACTTGCAGAACTGATTTGCTGACTTCCCTTAATCCCCCTTGACCCAACATGTAGAGGCTGTTCACCTTGGAGACCTGCTGTGGATATGGGTACGTCGTGGCATGAGCTTTTACACCTTCTCCCCCGGATTTTCAAGGACCAGCGAGAGCTCACTGGACGCCGCCGGAACCGTGACGCTTTCCAGAGCACAAGTTTAAGGAAAGATTCAACAATCCAAGGACACAAGGACAGAAGGATGGAACCGATGGAAAGATGGCAACGATGAGATAAAGTGGTAATAGCCCAGGAAAGAAAGGGAATGATACAAAGAAGACATGATGGAAAATTTACGCAATACAGGTCAGAACATTGAAATACTGAAGACCAATTCTAGACAGCTCGGGAATCACAATAATCTACGTCCAAAGAACCTAAATGGATTAGATTTTTTTGGATTCCTGTCCCAGCTTGAATTGGCCTTCAGTATTTCCTAGATTGTCTCCCATCCAGTCTTCCTTGATTCCTCTCGTTCCTTCTTGTTATGTTACTACTTTCCCTTATCATTGCTGTCTGCCCATTAGGTTGCTTCTTTCAATCGTTCCTTACAACATTGTTGTCCTTTGTGGTTTTACTAGATTTTGTCCTTCTGTTATTGCTTCCTAGTTTCCTTCCCTTTTCATGCAGCCTCCATAGTTAGTTCTATCCTCTGTAAAACCAATTACCGTAAATTCAACAAAGACAAAAAGGGGCTGATTGAAAGACAGCAAAGACGAGGAAAATTAGCAACATTACAGGAAAGGAAAGGATTCAAGGAAGACAGAATTGATACTGAAGTCCAATTTTGGACAGCACAGAAATCCAAATAATCTACGCTATAAAGCATAACACCAAAGCCTTAAGGAGTTTGATCATTTGCTCAGAAGTTTCACTTTGATCTTGGAAATGGATTGAGTGCTGAAATCTGTGAAGAAACAGAACTACAGCTGCACAGTACAGGCCACAGGTTCCAGTGTTGACCAGTTCCGGACCAACACTGACGTTTAAAAAAGAGACACTCGAGAGAAGCCCTTGTTGTGTGATGATCAACATCTTGTACAGTCTTCATAAGATCACAACTCCCAGTACCGGTGTTTTGATTCGAGGCGCCCTGTTCAACCTTTTGCTCGCTTCTACAATCAACCAACTCACTCTCACTAAGTACACACGTTACAAAACGACTGGCTTGGCCTTTCCGTAACAAAATTCCAGTTCAAGTCTAAAGGCAAACTTGAGATTTACACACCGACCAAAACAATAATAATAATAATAAAAAAGATAGAAATGACAAGAAGCTCCAAGTTTCTTAATAAAATATCCATATAGTATCTAACAGTTAGCTGCCCTGAGGGAGATGTATGTCAACCTTTACGATTTCTGTTGCATGACGGCAGTTAATAAGCACTTTGGGTCTGCCGCTTGACGTTCTGCACAGTGGGATGTAACACTGGAAGGCTTGGGGTCTTCATCCACCTCAAGCAAGTCCATCGCTTCCCTTTTTGTTCTCATTGTTTGAGTTTACGCACGCAGACCTGTGAAAACATCTATTGGTTAGTTTCCTTGGATGAAAGCCACAATTTATGAAGATGAGAGAAGAGGAAATGGCTTACCTTTGTCACAGGTGCTGCTTTGCTTCTCCTGGGCAAAGTTTAGTCTGTTCTGTTCTACTGCAATGCCGTTGGACTCCGGGCTGCTGCTGCGGGGCGGGCTGTTTTCCTCGTTCTGGTATGCCAAATCCAGGTGCTGCTGAGCCAGTTTCAGGTGTCGGCGCAGCCTCTCCAGCTCCCGAGATGATGCTTCATCACCAAAGGATTCGCGACCCGAGTCTCCGAAGTTGTCCCTGAAGCCCATCTTCCCGTTCGGGTCCTTCTTCAGGGCGGTGTGGTACCCTGGAGGTGCAGAGGGCTGGCGGCAGATCGAGGACCTCTGGCTGGCTGGCGGCGGGGGACGAGCGGCTCGAGAGCGAGGCCGCGGCCGGCAGAAGCAGTCCCGAATCCCGCTGAGACCAAGATGAAACATCTCCAGCATGGTGAAGAAGAGGCACAACGCGCTGACGCCGTACATGATGAGCAGGAAGATGGTTTTCTCAGTGGGACGAGAAATGAAGCAATCCACCGTGTGCGGGCAAGGAGAGCGCGTGCAGACGTAGGACGGCGCCACCTCCAGTCCGTAGAGGACATACTGCCCGAACAAAAACGCCGCCTCAAAGACAGCACGGGACAGCAGCTGAAAGACGTATACCTTCATCAGTCCGTCTCTCTTGATGCGACGCCGGCCATCGTGCTTCTTTTTTGGCTTCTCTGCAACTTCCTTCTCCTTATCCGGCTCGATCTCCTCGAGGATCATGGGGTCCTCCTCCCCGTTATCCTCCGCCTCTTCGTAATCCCTGTTGGCACCCCGACTCACTATCGGCATCTTCTTTCTGCCCTGTGGCCTGTATTCGTCGTCGTCCATGCGGGCAATCTTGTGCATGGCAAACCCGAGGTACAAGATGGTGGGCGTGGTGATCATGATCACCTGAAACACCCAGAAGCGAATGTGCGAAAGAGGAGCAAACGCGTCGTAGCAAACGTTCTCACAACCGGGTTGCTGTGTGTTGCACACAAATTTACTCTGTTCATCGTAGTAGATCGACTCTCCGCCGACCGCCGTCAGCACGATCCGGAAGACGATGAGGAAGGTGAGCCAGATTTTGCCCACGAAGGTCGAATGATTGGATATCTCATCCAGCAGACGAGTGAGGAAGCTCCAGCTCATTTTGCTGCCGGATGAAGGAAGTTATAAATCCTGTGAAGAGGGGAAAAAGGAAAATTTTTATAAAAACGTGCCCTGAAAAACACACTATTACAGGAAAAAGCTCTACAACTCTCTGAAATAGTTATTGTATCTCTTATAATGAATTTCTTAGAATTTTGATTTATTGTCACAATGAATTTCAATTAATGTTTAAAAAAAAAACAAAATTGTATGTATCGTTGGAATTAATTTTACTTTCTCGTTTGTCATTAAGAGCATTATTATATTTGAAAAATATGATTAAATGCAGTTACTGTGAGCAGTTTAGTGACACAAATCACATTTTTTTCCAAAAACTGCATTACAATTTTTAGAGCAACATTTGTGTTGCACTGCCAGTCAGTTACCTTAAAAAGTAGCAAATAGTTCTTATTACTTTAATCTTTATCACAATGGTAGTCTATTGTTATAAAAGTTTAAGTTCATGTCGCCGAGCTATGATGGTATACTATGACCATTGCAGAGGGAAAAATTTACATTTCCATCAAAAAATTAGATTAATCAGAGAAATTTTCTAGAAAAAAAGAGTTCCGAGTCTGAAAAGTCAAAAATTTTAGAAAAATTTTGCAATGAATCGCAGAAATTTTCTAGAAAAAGAAATTAAGAAAATCTGAGTTTAAAAAGTCAAAACTTTGGCAGAAAAATAATTTTTCAGATAAATCAGAAATTTTCTAGAAAAAAAGAAACTTCCGAGTTGAAGAGGTTAAAAATTTGCTAGAAAAACTATAATTTTGAGATTAATCTCTGAAATTTTCTTGAAAAAAAAACAAGGGAACTTCTGGATTTGAAAGGTCAAAAATTTGCTAGGAAAAAGTTTTTTAAATTAATGTCAAAAGTTTGGAAAACAAAAGGAAATTTCTCAGTTTCAAAAGTAAAAATGTTCCACTTTTGAAAATTCTGAGTTTGAAGAAACGCAAAGTTGGAAATAGATGACTTGTGAAACTCGGATATGCTCACATTAATTTCAAGCCAGATGTTTCCTGCATTAAAACAAACGGCCACAGTGTGGCGCAAAATCGTAACCAATCGCATCTCCATCCTTGCCTGCAGCAATGAGGTTAACATGCTCAGGCACAGCTCCCAGAAAAAGGCTAAAAACCAGCCAACCGTCCAACCATAACAACCCTGCAGCACACAAGTCGTCAACTGAAGTCGCAAAAGGTCAAAACTGTAGTTTTCCAGAATGTTTCAGAAGTTTTATTGCTGAGGAAAGTAAAGATCTTAGTCATGTTCCCATTTAGGTCCACAAACTCTGACTGAGTTGTTTGTTATATTTTCCAGTGTGTCACTAAACAGTCAGTTCTCCGAGACACACACACCAACACACACAGTCCCATCCAGATGCTGCTGATTGAAGTTTAATAGGGTCTCACAATGACTAATATGCTGTTGTGGTTTCACAGCATCTAACAAACCTCAATGTCTGTAAAGTCTTGATCTCACTTAGGAAACCAAACATAAAGGCACAAAGCTCTTTCTAGAAGCGTTTGAGTAACACTGTTTATTACATTTGTCTCGTCTTAATCTACATGATCTGATTTTGCCAGCCAGCTGATTGGCTGCAAAGACATTAAGACGGAGAAACGGCGCTAAAATTAGAAACTAGTAAATTATAGACTTCTAAACCGCAAAACACGTTGTTCTATCCCCCTGATGTGACCAATTAGTTTGATTTGGACAAATTACTTCGTACACCTGACTAGCTTGTTTTTTCCCAGCAATTTGCAGTATTACACAATCTCCAATAACCTCTCTTACAAAAGAGATTATCCCTTTAAGAACATATACTGAAAAAGCTTTGAGGCATTTAGTGAAGGTGGAATACTTGGAAACCAAATTCCTTCACATGTCTGGAAATCTGATCGTTCTGCATTCACACCCAGTTCAGCTCATTCCCGCTTTTTTAAAATTAGTTTGATATTTCTGAACACTTAGAAATATTTTAAGTTGTCATGATGGGGTTGTTTTCCACCTCTTCTGGCATTTAAAGTATTTAAAAGTGATATTTTATTAAATTTAGCAAATCAAACCTATTTTTATGTTGTCTAACATACTGTTTACTAAATTTGACTTAAAAACCTAAATACATACAGATGCATAAATGTCAAATATGTTTCAAATTTTTTTATGCAATTGTTTGCCAAACTGCAGATGCAACAGTTCCACAAATTGACCAAATCCACACATAAATGAACGAGTCAACGCTACATTTCAAAACCATATCTTACATCAATAACACCGACAAAACTATGTGAATGTAGGACATCTTTCTCCACAGGAAGCCCAAATATGGTAGCCTAAATAAGTCTTGAACAGAAAAGAAACAGTCCAGTTTGACTTGATGTAGACCAGTTCAAGAGCCTGTTAGGTTAAGCTGATGAATAATGAGCGTGTTTTTTTTTTGTTTTTTTTATGTTTGAACAGGATATGAAATATTTCCCAATGAATACAAAGGAAAGAAAATCCCTCCAGACCTGTTGGATCTGCTGTGCGAATAGACAAACTTGCTAAACAATGCCTAACAACTTGCTGAGTACAACTGTTTCTGGGTGTTTCTTTAGAAAACTTTATTGTAGCCGTGAGTCATTGTTAGGTTGCCGTCCTTGTTTATGGCAGTTTACAGACAGTTACACCAAGGGGTGCGGCGGGACAACGGCTATCTGTCAATCAGCTGCCTCGTGTCATATGGTACATACGTTAGCATTTTGTCCACAGTCCATGTCAGTAGATGACAGAAATGCTCCTTTTGTTGTTTTGTTTTGGTATTTAGAAATGGGACATTATGAATTAATATTTACATGTGAATGTTTGATATTATAGCTATCAGGCTAATTTCTATCTCTGGATGGTAATTAAACAGTTGTTTGCAATCCGTAGTCCACAACGGTTCAATAATTGAGATTTTAAGCAGATGAATAAAGTTAATGTAACAATGGTAAAAGTAGAGTTGTATATCAGCCTAGCTAGTTTAAGATGAGGCTAGTTTTAGTTAGATTAAGCTAAGCTAAACCTAGTTAAGCTAGCTGGGCTAAGTGTGTGAGTAGCCACTGTAACAAACAAATTACTGCAGATTAATGTGTTTTGTTTGGGTAAATAAATGGTTTTGGTCCATTGTTCATTTTGATAACCCTACTCAATACACCTGCAACATGCAAAATGTCAGACATCTTACTTTCCCTGCAAAGAGAGACAAGTAGAAGATTTTTTTTTTTTTTTTTTTTAAGTGCATGAAAACGATTCATGTTTAGGTACAAAAAGCAGACAAAGCTGAAAAGGACACAAGAAATGAAAATCTGTCTTTGATTGTTCTGTTTGTGTTTTCACTCAAAGTTGCTTTTTCTGTATTTTCACAACTTTTAGGTACAAAACGATGTAATTTATCAACTAATTGCACACATGGTTTTATTTAATTATTTTCCAGTTATGATGCTAAAACCAGCTGCAGATTATACTTTTTTTGTTTTAACACAGAGATAACCGTCATCTCAGAAAATGTTCACAGCCATGGCTAATTAACACCAACCGCTAAAAAGGACAAGCAATTCAATGGAAAGTGAAAATTGGCATAAAATGATCAAAACAAGATTGAAAATGTTTTTCAAAACTTTTGTCTACTTTTTCAAAACTATTACAGCATTTAAAAATGAGTTCTAGTTTATTTTTTAGCCATTTCTTAAGTGAATATTCTAACATCAGTTATGGTCTTAAAGTCATTACAACTCAACTGAAAAGGTTGTCCAAAGGTCATTTAGCTAAGTTGTTATATATAGCCATGATTTGTGGTGCCGTCTCAGTGGGCAGAGTAGTTTTCATTCTGCCAAACACTTTTTCTTCAGAAGTTATCAAAATTCCTGGAGTATTTGGAGGAAACGGTAGCCACACCAGCATTAAATGGGTGTAACAGGCGAAGCAGCCAGAAAAGCTACCTAGAAATGTTTTATTTCCCCGCTAATCTCTGTTCTTGCCTGCAGGTTCCTTCATCTGTTAAACATTTAAAACAAAGCATAAAACAAACGTACACTACAGCTTCTGTTGTAAGATCAGAGAGAGAAAGCGAAGTATGGAAACATCTGGCTCTGCTTTACGACTGGATGCAAGAGTAAACCAGACCCAGCAGGTTCCTTTTAGTTGTTTCGTAATTTTTATCAAAGGCCCACGTTTCAATGAGCTGCACAGTGGCGCAGCGGGTAGAGCTGTTGCCTTGCAGCAAAAAAGTCTTTTTGCACCGAGTTTGCATGTTCTCCCTGTGCATGGTGGGTTCTCTCCGGGTTCTCCTGCTTCCCCCCGCAGTCCAAAAACATGACTGTCAGGATATTTGGTCTCCCTAAATTCTCCCTAGGTGTGAGTGTGTGTGTGCATGGTTGTGTGTCCAGTCTGGCGACCTGTCCAGGTGACCCCCGCCTCTCGCCCAGAACGTGACTGGAGAGGCGCCAGCAGCTCCCGACAGTGGATGTCTTCACCAGTCTTATAAAATGTACAGAACATTACAGCCTTAGTTATAAGAAAACTTATGGAAATGAAGATAAAATATCTATTTTCTAGTTTCTGAATTATTGTTATTCAACGTTTCTCTTGAATATCCTGTTTTCAACTGTGAATCGGCAAAAATCAGATTTAACTTGAACAGATAGTTGTGACTCCATGAAGTACTTGTGAAGTATTGGTTTGCCATGTTGGTGTCTTTAATCATGCTTGAATGGTAAACAAGCCTCCAGCCACTAGGAGGCAGCAGTGCTCAAACTAAAAAAGGCTTTTCTTAACTCGATAGAAGAAGTTGAAACGGGTATACAGAGGACACAGTTTGTGACAATAAAAATTAG
Source organism: Girardinus metallicus (assembly GCA_903067095.1). Classification (NCBI taxonomy): domain Eukaryota; kingdom Metazoa; phylum Chordata; class Actinopteri; order Cyprinodontiformes; family Poeciliidae; genus Girardinus; species Girardinus metallicus. The sequence continues at coordinate 22,364 of CAEGAE010050724.1, forward strand.
GTGATAGAGTCCAAAAAATTGGTGCAATTTTTGCACAAAAAAGAGTTTGCTATTGTACATTTTTGTACAGGAATACGTTAAGCGGACAAGTAACTCATATTTACAGTTTTATGTTTTTATTGCTACTAAAAATACACAACGCAGTGAATCATTTTCACTTTTACCCGTTTGAGAATTAAATGGACTGAGCAGTTTTGGGTAAATGTTACAGACTGAGTTAATAAACCTAAACTTGGAAATAGTTTTAAGACTTGACGACAAAATGAGCTGCAATAATTAAAACCTTGTTGTATTAACCTCGTGATAAGTGATTTTGGAGGAGGAGGAGCTTTGCAATAACATCACATGTCTATGAAAGAGGTTAAAAAAAGGTTTTAATCTCCTGGTTCCAACTTAAATCTCAGAATTGTTTAAATTGTTCAGGCACCATCAGACAAATCTAGTCTTAAAACTCAAATCTACCAAAGAAACCGGGGACATGAAGTCCAGTTTCACAAATATAACAAAATGGTTCCATTAAAAAAAAGCAACATAATTGAAGAATTGATTGGATTGGTTAAATATTTGGATTTAGATGAAGGTTGAGAGAATAAAGTCAGAATTTGGAGAAAAAATGTCAAAATTTGGAGGGAAAAAGTCAGAATTTTATTCAGCTTTAATTTTTTTTTTAATGGTCCTAATCCTCTTTATGTCTTTAACTTGATGTTTCTGGTGTTTTTTTTTTGTTTTTTGTTTTTATTTCCAGTTAAGCTTAGACATTGGGAAACTAGGCTCCAGCTGGAAATGTTCATATATATAAATTTTTTTTAAAAACTCTCATCTGTTTTCATCCCACTCAATAAAATCTTCTCCAGCTGGTCCAAAACTTTTCTCCAGCTCTTCTTGGCATGTTGCACTTCCATTGATCTTTTCACATTGGCTACCTGTTCACTACAGAACGCAGTTAAATAAATAACAAATAAAAAGCTGTGCCATCATAAATCTGATAAGGTTTTACATCCGTAAGTCACTGCCAGGTCAGATCTGCCTGATCCAAAGTCGGAGAGCCTTTGCAGATGTGAACCAGAACTCGATGACCTTCGGTCTGTTTTTACATCCTCTCTTCTTATTTAACTCACTTTCTCACTCTTCTTTTTTCCTCAAAAGAGTTTATTATCATTTAACCTGGAGGTCAAAGTTGGACTTTTAGTTCATTTATCTGAATCAGGCACGTAAAACGATCAGAATCTAACTCGATTCATCTGAAATCACAGTTGTGCGTGTTTCAGCAGGACTTGGCCGTTTTGCGTGCCGTCAGGAACATCTTATCTCTGCCTTTAAAACGGTGTCTGAGTCAGAGAGCCATCTGCGCTGAGCTGATGCGGGTATTTGTGGGGTTTTGGGCGGTTTTCAAGCAGCGGAGGATCGCGGTTCTGCAGAACAGAGACGCTTTTGTGGCCCCAACATCTGGGAGAAGGGTTAAAGTTGATCCTCATATATCCCACCCCTTTAGCCTAAAGGGGGGGAGGGAAAGGGCTTGGAAAAAAAAAAAAAAAAATCAAAACTAAAAAAAAAAAAAAAAGTTTTGGAGGAATGTGCTCAACTCTGAAAAACCCAGATATGCGACGGAACCGGAAAATACCGGGATTAGACGCATGTTTGGGTTTAATAAAGCCAAGAATCTCTCATCATGAAGCAGCACAACGTGAACTGGAAACTAATCCCATTTGCGGAGAATGCGGGAGAGGGGAGGGAAAAAAAAAACCCTCCTCGTGGCAAACGACGTCACGGCGGAACCTCGCAGGATCCGAATGGGAACCGGGTCATCAATCTGTCCCGACTGACGAACTGAATCACTTTAAGCACCAATTAGTGCAAAATTACATCACATCTGGGGCCGAATAGATTTCCACAAGAAAGAAAAACACAAAACGATCACTGTAGATTCCCCTGTGATAATAAACACCCCAAACTAGCTTTATACATTACAATCCGGCAATCCGGATTTAATTAAACCCATTTTACTGCCAATACGCAGGTAATTTCAGGTATTCCGGCTGATTTCCAGTTTCTAATTAGCGCTACATCCCATCAGTTTGTGCGCTTTAACTCAAACTGGGCTTTAAACCCGATTTTTATTCACTTTCCCAGCATATGTAGCTTTAATAAACCGCTTTACAAACAGATCCCAAAGCAGCGAGAGGAAAACTGAAGTCACAGAAGCGTTTGTTAACAGATAAAGAGCGGACCGGTGAGGATGCCGCCTCGCTTTGTCTGGGGTTTTTCTGTTACCTTCAGAATGTCTTCTGGTTCCTGAAAGTTGTCTTCAGTTGGATATTTGGATTTTAAGCCCTTTTGCGCCAAATTTGAAGCCCTTCGAGTTGTTTTTTCTTTCCTCCGTTTGCTTCGAGGAGACAGCTGCTTCTCCAGTGGTGCTGCGCTAACTGGGTGAGGACAAAGAATATTCCCAAATCCCCCTTTTCTCCTCCCAGTTTGAGCTCCCCACCCCCTCGTCTGCGTAGCGAGGAATCTGCAGCTTTTCTGGACCGCCCTTTATACTCACTCCTTACAAAACTCATCGCAGTGATTTTATTTCAGATTAGATTGCATCATGCTTGGCGCACAAACTGATTTATTCTTCTTAATTCTGCAGGTTGTAATCCAAATGAAACGACAGGAGCTGCAGTCAGGTCTTTAAATCTTTGTTCTGGGATGTAAAGAGGAGCACACTCTCTGCCCCTCTTCCTGTTCACAACAGTATTCGGAAGTCGTTGCTAAATCCCCAAACTTGTGTCGCAGCAAAAGGAACAAATGGACTTCCTGAGAATCCCCTTCATGAGACTCTCTGCACCACGGAGCCTTAACGTTTGGCTGTTTCAGTCACCATTAGCCGCGGAGTTCCACAGGGTTTAGTTCTGGGACCATAACGTTTGGCTGTTTCAGTCACCATTAGCCGCGGAGTTCCACAGGGTTTAGTTCTGGGACCATAACGTTTGGCTGTTTCAGTCACCATTAGCCGTGGAGTTCCACAGGGTTTAGTTCTGGGACCATAACGTTTGGCTGTTTCAATCACTATTAGCCGTGGAGTTCCACAGGGTTTAGTTCTGGGACCATAACGTTTGGCTGTTTCAGTCACCATTAGCCGTGGAGTTCCACAGGGTTTAGTTCTGGGACCATAACGTTTGGCTGTTTCAGTCACCATTAGCCGTGGAGTTCCACAGGGTTTAGTTCTGGGACCATAACGTTTTTCTGTTTCAGTCACTATTAGCCGTGGAGTTCCACAGGGTTTAGTTCTGGGACCATTTTCTTTGTGGTTTATCCTTATAAGCTTTTATGAAATATCTTTGCTGCTTTGGGAATTATGTTTGACGGAGTTGCGTAGTAACTATTTACAGTTACTCAATTACATTTACTTAAGTAACTTTTGAAAAAAAGTACTTTTGGGAGTATTTTTTCTATACTGTATTTATTTTTGAAGCGTCTCTACTCTTATTTGAGTAAAATTTCTGGATTTTCTACCCACTGAGTGAAAAACGAACATGTTTTAACCAAAAATTAAAGAAACTGATTTGGAAACATTTTCTTTTGCCTCATTTTCTTTTTTGTTTCTCATATTAATTATTATAATTTTGGTCCTTAAAGTACAAAACAATTCCACTTAACTTTATAATTTGGTCCGTCTGATGTCATTTTTAAGTATTAAATGATTGATAATTTGATCAGTTACTCAGTACTTGAGTAGACTTTTTACCGAATACTTTTTTACTTTTACTTGAGTAAAAATATGTTTGGGTTCTCTGCTCACCTTTGGTTTTCAACAACTTTTAAACTTTATGAATCCTCCAAACTTTTGGAAATGGCATCGTGCAACTTTTAGATGGTGTTCACACCAATTCTGTTCTGTCCACTTTAATCAAACTAGTTTGTCTAGAGAGGCTGTCCGCTTAGCGCTGAACTGCTAACATAAACACCATGCATTCAAATCATTTTAAAATTCTTCAGGCAAAAACTAAATTTCTGAAATGAACCTTCATTTAGAGTGCAATGAAAAAGTGGAACCGTTATCTTTAAGTAGAGCTGAACAGAAGTCAGAAGAGAAGTGGTTAATTATTGTACTTTTTATCAATTTATGATCTGTAATGATGTTTTTTATTTTGAAATGTGTGTTAAATCTGTCATTTATGTGATGTTTGAATGATTTCTAATGTGTGTGCATTTTATTGATGAAGAGTAGCTGGGTGTGAAGCCTAAACAATAAAGCCGGATTTGTTTTTGGAGGTGTGAACATTCAATCAAACGCTGATGCTTTCCAAAAGAGCAAACTCTGTTCTGCCTACAAACCTCGATCTGGGTTCGGTTGAAGTGAACTCCAAAAGCAGGAAGTGGACTATAACGCAGGGTATTCTGGGCAAATACAAGCAAAACAAACGCGTTAGCCTAGCGCTAGCAGGAGAAAAACAAAAGAGAAATCCTACAACCAATAAACTCCATTTTTGTATACATTTTCCAAAGGAGGTAGTTGTGATCAGTGTCTTCTGAGGTTTTTGTGTTGTTTTCTTCAGCGGTTCTTGGCGCAGCGCCCCCACAGGCGAGGAGGGGAACATGTTTTTCAAATGATTTGACTGGTTTGACTCAGAGCAGTGAGAAAATGAACCACAGCACCTAAAAATGGAACAAATGATGCAATTTTGTTCCCCAATCGAACCGAATCAGAGGTGAAAGTAACATTAGACACGTCTCGGCGCCAACACACCTGCATCAAATACTCAGGTCATCAGTAGGACTGAATACTGGCGTTGTAGTTGAAAGATTTTATCCAAGTCTACCGGATCAGGGACAGATCTAATAACTGTGGGACACCAAGCGTTAAGGACTTGGAGTTGAAGACACTTGGCTTAGATCAATGCTTAGACTGGCCAAGTCAATATTCAGACTGTAGATGTGGAAAAACCAATTCTGAGAAACACTCTCCATCCGATCTGACTGCACTTGAGCTAATTTGCAAAGAAAAATGGTAAAAATGTTTCTAGATGTACAAAACAGTTTTTGCACCTGAATCTGCAAAAACGTCTCTAAAACACCTTTACTGACTTTATACAACTACAGTCTCCTTTCAGATGGTTTTCACATAAAATCTAACTGTGTGGCAGAAAATAAAGAACCTGGAAGGATAGGAATAATCTTCCAAGTCGTTGTAACCCGTCTTCCTAAAGATATTTACTCAAACTGAGACTTTCTTCAGGAAACAAATTTTGCGGCCAGCTGATGCAGCGTTTTCCCTGAAGGTGACTCAAAACGAGCCACACAGATTAAAAGCGTTGCAACCGTTCAGTCGGCTTCCTTGCCTCCAGGGAATCCCTCAGGACGACCATCACATTTTCCCTCCCGGATCTCTTCAGATGACAAGTCTTCATCACCTCTGTGGAACAAAACACATTGTCTGGGAAGCCTCACTTTCCTCATCAGTGGCCATTATTGGTGAAAGCACACAAAGGGGAGCAGTTATTGTTAAATATCTGCTGCAAGCAGGAGGTCAGTGGAGGAATGCATTGCCCTTCCCCCTCCTCAGGGTGCAGCTACAGCTCCATTGTGAAGCACAAGCATGCTCTCATTCATGGGGTGTGATCTGGGGTATCCACTGTCTAAGTGACAGAGAAATATGACGAGCTGCCCTGCAGACTGGGAGCTGAAAATAGCCGCTCTGCTTGATTTTTCATCAATGATTAGTTCTGTAAGCAGAGTTTGATCATGCATATCGAGGTGACATTGCTCCCATTGTTAGTGGCTCTCGAATCGTTGCTTGATTTGATAAACCATGGTCTGTCACACCCACCAAACCGATACCTAATCTGACATGTTAGACAAAGAAAAGCTGCAAAAACACACAATCTTACCAATTATTTTTGTCTAGTTTCTTGTGCAAATATCTCAGTAAGCCTGAATTATGACAAAAGTAACTTATCAGCAAGATACAGAAGCTTGTTTCAAGTAAATAATTCCTTAATATAAGTGAAAAAGTACTTGTTACATTGGCATATTATTTCACTTATAACATGGGGAAACTGTCATAAGTAAATTCATCTGTATTTTCTCTCCTATATTAAGGAATTATTTACTTAAAACAAGCTTCTATATCTGGCTGAATAGAAACTTGTGAGTTAGTTTTGTATTATTTCAAATGAAACTAAAAATATTTGGTAAGATGTGGTGTCTTTGCAGTGAAAGCTGGAGACTTTTCATATGAAAGCCCTTCCCAGAGCTGACATGCTGATTTTCATGATATCAATCCAAATACAATGAGGACAATTAATTTATCTACAAACTTTGATGCAGAAGATCATTCTCGGCCTGCTTACTTCCTGAATCAGCGCCTTGCACAAGAACGGAGGGCTTGTTGTCCTGCTGCAGACTCTTCCATAAGACCGACTTTAACTGCACGTCTTTTTACTCGACAAAGGAGATCATCGTTTGGAGTATTTATCCTTGGAAGTACTTCCTTTGTGATCACTGATGTTTTTTTGGAACTCCTGTGGATTTTCTTAATTCTCAGATGAACCAGAAATGAAGCAGTTTCTGTTTGCTTTTGTCCTGACTTCTCCATTGATTGGGGCTTTTTTAGAAAATGTCCCAAAGGCAGCAAACTAATCTGATTCCAGAACTACTTTTCCTGATTATTTTTCATACCTAAGACCTTTGGCACTGTGACCAGGCAGACCTGCAGGAACCACATCCACTGCAAAACAACAATGTCTTACCAAGAATTATTGGTCTAGTCCTGCAAATATCTTAGTGCACTTGAAATAACCCAAAATTAACTTACAAGTAACTTTTTAGCAAGATATAGGAACTTGTTTTAAGTCAATAATTCCTCATTATTGATGGAAAAGTTCCTTTGGCAAATTATTTCACTTTTCACAAGATATTTTTCCCATGTTAGAAGTGAAGTAATCTGCCTGTGGAACTGGTATTTTTTATTTAATTTTTACCAATTTTAAAAAATTATGGAGTTAAAACAGGCTCCTATATCTTAGTGAAATGTCATTTATTAGTTAGTTTTCTTTTATATTAACTGTAGTAAGATATTCGTACTAGAAACTAGGCCAGAACTACTCTGTAATACTTTGTGTTTTTGCAGTGTTGGCTCTACAAACCTTCAAATAACCGATAAAAATGTCGAGTCTGCAACTGCTGTGTGCACTGAAACAAAAGGCTTTTGTGGTGGAACTTTAAAACTGGTACTTTCCTGCACTGTTTCTTCTAAAATTAATATTCCTAAATTGATGTTGTTACAACTAATCGTGGATTTTTTTTAACCAAACACAAATGGCTTCCAACACCCAGTTTTACCTGTGAAATTGTAATAACAGAAACTCTGCTGTTGGTGTTAAAGTGAAGACTTCAGTTTTTCTTAGAACTGGATGTCATGAGTCACTGACAGATACCAGCCGGTGACTGGTAGCACTGGTGTGCTACCAGTTGTTGTCTCCTATTCTTACTCAACACTTTAGTGTTTTTTGTGTCTTCCCGCAGACAAAGGAATCTGCAATGCAGATCATGTTGAGCGTGAGAGGTGAAAGCCACTGGTGGAGAGTTGTCCTGTTGGCTTCCCAGCCCACAGTGAATCATCTTATGATGTTTCTCTCGTGATGAAGGATTCAGTCCAGACCCGTTTCTGGAGCAACTGTCAGCTCAAGTCATTTGTATTTCACATTTTAGCAACAATGCAGTTCAAACTTCTTTTACATTACAACAAATGAAACGGAAACATTACATTGCAGTGGCGAAATGAAGATAAACAATGCAAAGTTGTAATAAATCAACGTTCCAGTTAATGTTAATGAAATGTAACTGTCAGCCTAGATTTAAAGAAACTGAGTTTTTTTTGCTGTTTTTTAGTTTTCTGGAAGTTTGTTCCACATTAGAGGAATTTCAAAACTGAATGCCATGTTTGGTTTGGTTCTGAGTTTCATTGATTCAACTAAAGTTAAACACAAATGAATTTATCTGGATCTCACTGGGACATTAGTCCTTTAATTAAAAAAAAAGTCCTTCAGGCGATAGAAGGCTGGCTTTGTAACTGTCTTTATGTTGCTCTGAACGTTCAGCTCTGATCTCTAGTTTCCAGCTGTAGTAACTGAAGCTGTTCAGACTCTAGATCGCTCCTCTTTCGGTCCAAAGATAATAGCTTTTGTTTTGTTTCTGTTTAGCTGGAGAAAGTTTTGGCACCATCCAAACATCCGATCAGTGCTTGGACGGGTTGGGAGTCAACTAAGGATATTGTAATGTAGAGTTACGGTAACCAATCTAATCACTTGTTATAATCTGAGTCAGTGGAAGCATGTAGATGTCAAACAGGAGGGGCCCCAGGTTTGAGCCTTGGGGTACCCCGTATGTGACGTCTGTCCACTGATTGAAAGTTACCTGTTGACACAAAGAAGTTCCTGTTCTTTAGGTAAAACCAGTGGAGCATGGTACCGGAGGGTCCGACCCAACTCTCTAATACTGTAACATGGCATAGAATGATGCGTTCAGGTCCAACAGAACCGGTACCGTGGTCCTTCCACGTGCTATATTTATACAGATATGATTTGACGCTGTGATGAGGGCGGTCTCAGTACTGTGGTAACCATGGAAACAAGACTGAAAGGCATCAAAGCGACTGGTCATTGTTAAGAAACAACTTTCCAATTATTTTACAGATGAATAGAAGTTTGGGGATCGGCCTGTAAGTCTGCGATTGTCCAGATTGTTGTTGTTTTTTTTTAAAGTAGTTGCAGCAAGAAAGGCCTTGACGTTTCCCCTTTTGTTCAGCTGTGGTCAGCTTTTTAAAAAACCAAAGGAAGAGAAAGGGCCATGAAACTACAAAAAGACCTTGGACATTGTTTGTCCTCAACTATCCTTTGTTTCAGATATAACTACCAAGTTGGGATTCCTTTTATCTTCTGAATAACGTCACTATTGCAGATCACATGTAAACAAGTGCAAAGCTTCAGGGATTTCAGCGTCTTTGTGGTAGCAGAGGTTTTTGCAACAGGCTCTATTTTAAGGTTGTATCACATTCTTGAAGCAGTTTTTATGCCATCAAGCCCAGAAAAATGCAGAAGTGTGCAAATCTTTTCATTAAGTTGCATTAGAGCAAAGGTTATGGAGGTTAAATCTCCAAAACAACAATGGAAAATACCAGCTGTGTCCATGTGAACCAGGATGACCTTTCTTTTTCTCGTATTTCCTAGGCAGAAGTCTCAGCAGTGGTTACACAACGTGCGCACAGATTGAACACAATAAACGGAAATAAATCAACGTTTTCAAACTAAATATAGAAAGTCAGACGGGCTGCGAAATTTGCATTGTAATTTAATGGATTTTAATCAAATAAAGCAAAGTGTTTAAACATTTTTTAAAAGATTTTGGCCTTTGATAGTGGAAACAATAAATGCCCATACAGTAGATCCCTGGTATTCTTCAAACATCCACCATTTTTTTTTATCTCTGCTCTTTTTGTGGCTACAACCAATCAGAGCCAAGGAAAATGAAAAGCGGCTCTGGATTGGCTGCCAATAAATAAATAACATAGTGCCAAGTTACTTCAGCTTCCCAAGCTTCATTTTCCTTCAAATACTTCAAATAATTTTGTCAGGTTCGAAACACCTTAGACATCATTAAATACACTGAAACAGAGAAGAGACAAGAGATTGAATAACTGTGAACTCGCGAGGAGAGCAGCAAGAGACCAGGTTAGTTACAGTCTCCTACCTACTCTAACCTGATTCCGCTGCTCTCCTCTCTTTTTATTCCTTAGGGTGGTCCCTAGTTACATCAAAGCTGTAGCCACTAAAGGTTGGGGCCACACAGTCTACAGCTCACTGACACCTTTGAATGTCTATGACAAACAATTGTAATACAGAATGAGGGGCCTCTTAACAAACAATTGTTAAACAGGATGGGGGCCTCTTAACAATTGTAAAACAGGATAAGGGGCCACTCCGAAACGTCTGCTCTGGTCTCGCATTCTTCTTTCTTTAGATGGTTCCTGATGCATGGCATTTGCATAGAATACTCCAACTGCAATGTTTCTGTTAAAGAAGGCTTGTCACATAGTTCAAACAGAAGTCATTACCTATCTCTATTAAGTAAGTTCAAACCTAAATATTAAGATACAGTTAATATAAAGCATACTAGTACTACAAAGCATAATAGTAATACTAAGGATCATAGAAATACATAGGATAATCATAATACATGATAAATTATATACAATTACCCCAACATTAACATACTAATATATTGATATTCATATTATTATTGTTATTATTCTTACTACTACTACTACTAGTAATTATTATAAACAAGTTAAAAATGTTTCCGTCATCCATCTATTATCTAATGTGCACTAAATCTTTTTGTACTGTGGGAGGAAGCCGGAGAACCCGGAGAGAACCCAGTCATTATGGAGAACATGCAAACCCCATGCATGAAGAACCCAGCCGGGATTCACACCCAAGAATTTACTGCTGCAAGGCAACAGTGCTACTAACTGATGTTTCACTTTTGATATTTTGTTCATGAAATGTATTTTTTATTGACACCTAAGGAGAATTTAGAGACCAGTTGAATTCAGACT